>CM066576.1:33389004-33391504 GCA_033816785.1 Picus viridis
TGTACTTCAAGAGTAATAAAGATAGTATACAAGGACTTCTTCCAATTAGATCAGTTATGGCTTGGAATTGAAGAGAAGATAATTGGACAAGTTAAGATTCTATTTAGTTCATTTTCATCTAGTATTTTTATTCCATTATCCACTGTTGATATAATTTCTCATTAAAGCATCCTTGTATTTTATGAGGAAGTTGCATGTTTCCTGCAGTGATCTTGAAGATATTTTCAGTCAGATATTCCTAGTTGGTTTTGACTCACAGAAGAGCAAACTGCACCACCCCAACCCCCAAGAAACTAGACACTAAGCAACCTCTAGTCTTGTAACCCTCACTGCTGTCTCTCACACTTTTGACATATGCACTGTAGGAAATATGCTCCAGTCTCCATGAAATACCATACATCAAAGCCTTCTGCATGGAAAGACAGCAGCAATACCCACAAGTACCAGGCTGGGCAATATTTTGCCCTTTAACCATACTGTGCCTCACAGTAAAGAGCCAGCTGTATCAACTCACCACAAGTATATCCTTGTGATTCTCTCCAGCTTCACACTGAGATGAGCCAAGACCATTATCCTACAACTTCTCCTTTGCAAGGGGTACACTACAGCCTCTGCCCAGGCAGGAGAGATCCCCATCACTGTGTGGCTTAAGAAACTCAAGAAACTCCTCCCTTGGCAGCTGGATTCTCCATCTCGAAAATTCATTTAACTGGAATATGAGGGTTCAGGCTGTACGCAAAATAAGTAGCTAGTGCAGATGGTAAATGTATCCCTCATAAGTTACTGCCTTTCTCTGGAGGCCAAAGCAGTTATTTCTACCCAGTTTTTAAGCTACCGTTGTATCACCAAGTAAAGCAAAGAGCCATTTGTCGTGGCTGATCTCTGCCTCCATCTTTGAGAGATAACATCTGAGTATTCCCCATCCCCTAAAACTCCAAGCATGCATATGTATCAGATTTTCTTCAGATCCGAAGATGGTTTCACAATATTGTGATACATTTTTGCTTGACTTCTGATGAAAGCTAAGCAGACACCTATTCTCTCTCCCACTCCCTCCACTATTTTCCTGTACAAAAATAAATGTTGAGGTGAATATCTGGCTTCATACTCAGAGAAACTAGAGGGTACTCTATTGCAAATGTGATTAGCTCTCCTCACCCAAAATTTCACTGAACATTTCATTTCCTCTTGCACACTTATTTTCCATTTTCCATCCCTGCCTTGTAACTTGGGATATCCCCATGAGCTCTCATCTATCACTGCATGCAATGGAAACTGAACAAAAGAAGTCGTCAGAAAGAATTTGCACTTGCATCGAGAATTCAGGGTTTCATTAGCATTGTTTGCCTACTGGTAGCATGTGAAAAATGTCAGATCTAACAATGAAAAATATTTTGAGATTAGAAAAGAATTTTACATTAAAGAATCATAGGCTTTGCCCTGCCAAACTGAATTCCTGCAAATAGTTTGAGTACTGTGAATGAAAGTCATCATGAGTATAGGCTTTTCCTCCATGAAACACTCACCTAGTTTAGATATTGTCCTCCTTCCTTCCTTCCCCTTATCTAAAATAAGATATTGATACTGGTCAACCTGGACTTCAGCAAGGCCTTTGACACCATCCCCCACAGCAAACTGCTGGCTAAGCTGTCAGCTCGTGGCTTGGGCAGCAACACTCTGTGCTGGGTTGGGAACTGGCTGGAGGGCCGGGCCCAGAGAGTGGTGGTGAATGGTGCCACCTCCAGCTGGAGGCCAGTCACCAGTGGCGTCCCCCAGGGATCAGTGCTGGGCCCCATCCTCTTCAATACCTTTATTGATTATCCAGATGAGGGGATTGAGACAGTCATCAGCAAATTTGCAGATGACACCAAGTTAGGAGCAGATGTTGGTCAGTTAGAGGGTGGAAGGGCTCTGCAGAAGGACCTCGATCGGCTGGACTGATGGGTGGAGTCCGATGGGATGGAATTCAACAAGTCCAAGTGCCGGGTGCTGCACATTGGCCACAACAACCCCATGCAGAGCTACAGGCTGGGGTTGGAGTGGCTGGAGAGTGGCCAGACAGAGAGGGACCTGGGGGTACTGATTGACAGCCACCTGAACATGAGCCAGCAGTGTGCCCAGGTGGCCAAGAAGGCCAACCGCATCCTGGCCTGCATTAGGAATAGTGTGGCCAGCAGGAGCAGGGAGGTCATTCTGCCCCTGTACTCTGCATTGGTTAGGCCACACCTTGAATACTGTGTCCAGTTCTGGGCCCCTCAGTTTAAGAAGGGCATCGAGACACTTGAACGTGTCCAGAGAAGGGCAATAAGGCTGGGGAGAGGCCTTGAGCACAAGCGCTATGAGGAGAGGCTGAGGGAGCTGGGGTTGTTTAGCCTGGAGAAGAGGAAGCTCAGGGGCAACCTCATTGCTCTCTACAACTACCTGAAGGGTGGTTGTAGCCAGGAAGGGGTTGGCCTCTTCTCCCTAGCAACCAGCACCAGAACAAGGGGACACAGTCTCA
>CM066576.1:37494004-37711504 GCA_033816785.1 Picus viridis
GGTTCTCAATTAAAGACTTTTCTGCTCCACTTTTAAAGACTGTCTTTTGGAGTTAGGCACGGCTCCTGTGTGGGGTTACATTTCTAGCTGCAGCACTCTGTTCCCTCTGCATAAGCTGCTGGGAAAGAAGGAAACAAAAAAAGTGTTAAATGGTTCTGGTTTTTTGCACACTTTGTTGTTAATTTGCACTATTAATCAGGATAAATCATCACCATTTCAGAGTGTCTGTGATCACATAAATACGTACTTGTGAGTCTCATTAATTCTTATCGGTCTGAAAAACTGACAAAAATATATGAGCTGGGAATACCTGAGTCAAAACTGCAATTTAGTGGAATTTTTCTAATGATACATTCTGGATAGAGTCATATAACTGGTGACAGAAATCAGTCAACTCATATTCACCTGAAACAACTACTCCTTGATTCTTTTTAGACTGTCCAAAGACTAGATGAGAAGAATAAGGAGGCATTTGAAAAAAATCAAGTCTGTAATTTTTCACCTGCAGTTCTGTACCCATGGTCAGCTTAAAGAGGGGGGGGAAAGAAGAAAGAAAGAAAAGTATTAAAATCTTGGTGTGACCGATAGATTGCAGATGTTGCTTTTTCCTCCCTCCCAACCTGTACCAGAGAGTACAATCTCTGCCTTGTGTCATTTTCACACTGGTCTAGTGAGAACTATAGAACTGTGGATATGAGATGAGAAGTTTGGGTGAGGTCTTTCTTAGTGTGAACTGGCCACCTTGTGAAAATGCCCCAAAAGAGCCTGTCTTCAAGGACTGTCTGTTCTAGCTGTCATCACCTGGCTATTAGAATCATAGAATTGTCAGGGTTGGAAGGGACCTCTAGGATCATACAGTTCTATTTCCACTGCCATGGGCAGGGACATCTCACACTACATCAGGTTGCTCACAGCCACATCCAGCCTGGCCTTAAAAACCTCCAGGGGTGGGCAACCTGTTCCAGTGTCTCACCACCCTCATGGGGAAGAACTTCTTCCAACCTGAATCTACCCATTTTTAGTTTTTTCCCATTCCCCCCAGTCCTATCACTCCCTGATACCCTAAAAAGTCCTTCCCCAGCTTTCCTGTAGGCCCCCTTCAGATACTGGAAGGCCACAAGAAGGTCTTCTCAGAGCTTTCTCTTCTCCAGACTGAACAGCCCCAGCTCCCTCAGTCTGTCCTTATAGGAGAGGTGCTCCAGCCCTCTGCTCATTCTCGTGGCCCTTCTCTGGACACTTTCCAGCATGTCCTGATCCAGATAGTTTTGGTGGGACTCAGTGTGCAGCTTTATCTGTGGAAAGGAGAAGGGTTGATTTAACATGAAGGGAGGAGTGGCAAGCCCTGTTTGATTTTATTTTTTTTCATGAGGAGCTTTAAATGCTAAAGGCTATTTTAGGTGTACGATTAGAAGCACTAATTATAACTGACATTGCTATGTAATTTTGCTTTCCAACATTTCACATTCTTGGATTTCTCCAGCCTTTGCTAGTGAGGTCTTTTTTTTTTGACTGGGTAAGCAGAAAATGACAAATTCAGAAATCAGCTGTTTTCCTAATGAATTCAGAGAAACTCATGAGGAATCCCTGACTCTTATGGTTCATTTCCCATTAAAGTAGAGGGGACTGGAGTTCTGACCATATAAAGGTAAAAGCAGGTGTTTCAACAGGGCTATATTTGGTTTCTGCAAGGGTAACACACATGGAAAACATCTCAGGATCATTTGGTATGTAATGTGTTATCAAAGCTTAACGTGATAAATCTATTGCCTTTTGGAAGTAAGAAAACAAAATGTGACATGAGGATTGGAAGGGTCAGGACCAGGTCCTGGTGGTAGCAAAGCCCTGCGTTTGCTCTAAGGTATTCCCCTCATTTTTCCCACTTTCTCTCATTATCTTGTTTGTTATGTGTAGCTGAATAAGCATGGAACCTCCAAGGCTGTGGAGCAGATCGTTAGGAGTTACTGATTAACGCCACGTTTCAGTAGCAGATCCTGAGTTTCTCTTTTTACAAACTGAAGGGGTCTGGCTTTATGATTTTTTAATTAGAGTGTAAATATTGCAGCCTCATAAAGCATGTGATTTATAGGTGACAGCAAAGTTTGCACTTCAGTTAAGGACAGGGAAGCTTCAGATGTGCCGTTTCAGTGCACCAGTTTGCCTCTGCAGCCATCCTGTTGTTCTGCCTTTGCTGCATTCTTCCTACCAGCCTGACTGGCAGTGCCTCTGTGTCATTTCCTCAGCCTGACAGGACAACTGAAATTCCTTTTTATGTTTTTAAGCCAGCAGAGGATGCTCACATTGTATGGGGAGAAGCTGAGGGAGTTGGGGGTGTTTAGCCTGGGGAACAGCAGTCTCAGGGGAGACCTCATTGCTCTCTACAACTGCCTGATAGGAGGTTGTAGACAGGTGGGGGTTAGTCTCTTCTCCCAGGCATCCAGCACCAGAACAAGCGGACACAGTCTCATGCTGAGCCAGGAGAATTTTAGGCTCGAGGTGAGGAGAAAGTTCTTCCCAGATAGAGTAATTGGCCACTGGAATGTGCTGCCCAGGGAGGTGGTGGAGTCACCATCCCTGGAGGTGTTCAAAGAAGGATTGCATGCAGCACTTGCAGCCATGGTTTAGTTGTCAGGGGGTGTTAGGCATTAGGTAATAGGTTGGACTTGATGATCTCTGAGGTATTTTCCAACTGGGTTGATTCTATGTTTTAAGTGATGGAGTTGCAGAAAATAATTGGAATTTTATTACTGGCATGATCAGTCAATAAGCTAGGCTTAAAAATTAAGGTTCATTCCACAGAAGCTGGGCTAAGTTCATCACTAAGCACCACTGTAAATGTCAGAGGCAATAGGACAATGGTAGATTAAGACTGGCAAAGATCTGAGGCATTGGTGTACAGCAGAAGGGGAGTTCTGATATCCCTAATCCACAGTGCTACCAGGTTTTCAAGGATGGAGACTGTTTTATCCTGAAGGAAGGAAGTCCTGGCTTTTGCAAGCAATCCAGAGATAGGCTTCCACTTGCAGCACGAAGGAGATGGAGTGATGTTAATTTTAAATGGCCTTGAATCAGCATTAATAACCAATGGGGCACCTAAAATACTCAGGAGAAGTTGTTTATCAGGAGCTAGGGCTCACCCTGGTTGGCAGGGTATTTGGCCAGTGTCTCTGTCCTTTAGGCAGAGAAAGACTTTGCAAACACTGGACTTCTGTTCTTTCTCTGTCTCCATAGCCAACCTTCACCTCCACCTTGCTTTCAGCACTGTTAAGCATGCCCAGGGATGGCAGCACAAATTGCTCAGAGGTGCAATAATCCAGTAACAGAGCCTTAATTCTTTGCAGAGGGTGTTTGCAAACTCTCCTTCCCTACCTGATGATTTACCTCTCTTCCTCTTACACATTCTTTGGAAACTGCCACCACTGCCAATAGGGTTTCTCTGTTGGGATTTTTGGAGGGTGTGTTTAATATCTTTAACAATGATTTGGACAAGGAGATTGAGTGCACTTTCACTAGGTTTGCAGGTGACACTAAACTAGGAGGAGTTGTTGACCTGCTCAGAGGAAGGCAGGCTCTACAGAGAGACTTGGAGACAATGGATCAATGGGCTGAGGCCAGATTTAGGAGATTCAACAAGGCCAAGTGCCAGGTACTGCACTTGGGTCACAACTCCATGAACATTCCAGGCTTGGGGTGCCGTGGCTGGAAACTGCCCAGCAGAGAAGGAACTGGGGGTGCTAATCAACCTCTGACCATAAATGAGCCAGTATGTGCCCAGGTGGCCAGGAAGGCCGAAAGAATCCTGGCCTGAGCTAGGAACAGTGTGAACAGCAGGATGAGGGAAGTGATTGTCTCCCTGCACATAGCCCTGGTGAGGTCACAGCTTGAGTACTGGTTCCAGTTTTGGGGTCTTGCCTACGAAAAAGACAATGAGGTGCTGAGTCCAGAGAAGGGCAACAAAACTGGTGAAGGCTCTGGAGAATAGGTCTGATGAGGAGGGGCTGAGGGAACTGGGATTGCTTAGTCTGGAGAAGAGGAGACTGAGGGGACACCTCATCAATCTCTACAACTCCCTGAAAGGAGCTTGAAGCAAGGTGGTTGGTCTCTTCTCCCAGTAGTGAGTGACAGAATGAGAGGAAATGGCCTCAAGTTGCCTCAGGATAGGTCTCGATTAACTGTTAGAATAAACTTCTTGACTGAAAGGGTTCTCAAACCCCAGAATAGGCTGCTCAGGGTGGTGGTTGAATCCTCATCCCTGGAAGTGTTTGGAACATGAAGAGATCTGGTGCTGAGGGACATACATAGTTTAGCGTCAGGCTTGGTAGAGATAGGTATTGGTTGGATTTTGATCATTGATCTTATAGGTTTTTTAATAACTGAAACAGTCCCAGGATTCTATTTTGGGAAGTCTCTTTCCCATGTGAGTGATTGCTTTGTCTGCCCCTTCTACACTGGGCTTTGTTGAGGCTTCTGTACCCCCTGCACAGCCTGTCTGCACCGTGCCAAGCACCATGAGCTGTGTCTAAGGGCTGGAAGGAGCCAGAGCATGGTGGGTCTGCTCTCTCTTGGCTTGCAGGACCTCACTTAAATGTTTGTGGTGAGAGAGACAAAAAGTAAAAAAAAAATAAAATGGAGTTTTCCTTTATTTCTGCTTGATTTAGAACAGACTAGAAAATTTAGTTGGATCATACAAGCCAAGAGCCAGCTTCAGAACTCAATGCTTTCAGAAAATGTTGGCACTCTGTTTGCCTTCTCTTCTCTGTAGCAAGAAGACTAGAAACATAATTATTTCTTTTATTATTATTATTTAATGATATCCAAAATGTTCATGAACGGTGATGAAATCCAAAAACATGCCACAATGTCAGATTCACCTCTCTCTGCTGGAGCTGTACTTGTTTTACTACAGGAAGTGTTTTGTGCCTCTACAGTAGCAGCCTGGGTTTGTTGCCAAAGGCCCAAATGACTAGAGTTTGGTGTTGATTTTGTTTTATTTTTTTCTCCTCATCAAACTTGTTGAAAGGCCTTTCAGTACAAGCTCAATGTCAATGGCAATTACATATATGCTTGCAGATTATGGCTCCAGTCCCATCCTGGTAAATGTTTTTGCACATGGTTAAATCTGCACATGTAATTGCCTAGAGAATAAAATCAGAAGTGGTAAATATAGCAAGATAATAACTTGAACTGAACTCTTTTCTTGTCCCTGTTTAATTTTCAACCTATTTGACCCTTGTGAGTTCAGAAGTTCACTTCGGTCTTGACCATTATTGAGTTTGGATTCTGTTTAGGAGAATCTGTGACTCCAAGTACAGCAAAGGGTCAGAGGACAATAAATCCAATAGAATAAATAAAGTGATAAATGAAGAAGGCAGAGATATGGAAAAGTGAAAAAAAACCCAACACATACTGGAAAAGTCCATGGTTTCTATGACGTTGAAAGGTGTTTTGCCACTGACTGCACTGGAGCTGGGATTTATTTCCTAACACCTGGTTCAAAATCCCTGGAATTCAACCAGGATGTTTCTATTACCTGTAGTGCTGCTGTGCCGCTTATAACGAGTTTTAGTTTGTAGCTCTAATGTAAACTGTAGCTCCCAGTAGTCCTTACCTGCAACGTGCAGCAGCCTCAGCTGTTCTGGGGTGGAAAAACAGAGGGAAATTACAGAGAATGGCTTTTCCTCCTTTTCCTGTTTCTCCCCAGAGGCTTCAGAGCCTCAAAAGCAGTTATCTTCTCAACCCACTTTCTTTGTGACCCAATTTCTTTCGTGTTTTTGTGCTCTTCTGTGATACAAATGAAGCTGGCACCAAACATTTTACTACAGATTTCAGTACAGTCCTTCAGTGTCTTCAGCAGAAGTCCTTGCGTCGTCAACACGGAATTTGAGCACTGAACTGGGGGTCCTAAAGGTGAGGCCCAGCTTGCTCTGCAAGGCTCATTACATTTACCCTGGGTTTGCAATAAAGGAAGCAATTTGGCTCAGTGTCTTAACTTTCAAAAGCCCAGACCTACATCAGGAAAGTGCAAAAGTTATGTAGGGCCAAAGCTGCACCAGGGACGTGTAAAATGATTTAACTCCACCTTTGACTGCAGAGGAGCAAGGGAGATTAACAGGAGCTACAGATTGGATCTGATAGTTTACAAAGTACTTCAGTACCTTTTGGGTTGAGATGTCAGGGCTTATATTAATTATTAATATTTTGGTATTCTTGAGATCCTAGTACTTCACAGTTTAAGTTGGCACAAATCCACCCATCATCAGCATGTAAGAGGATTTCCTTTTTTTTTTTTTTTTTTTTTTTTTTTTTCCCTTCTGAAATGATTAAACTTGAACAGATTCCTGCTTGAATTATGCTGAGTTTATTTTGCTGGAAATTACCCACCTTCTCTCAGAACTACAGACATTAATTGAACAGGAACATACCAACAGCTTGGGAAAAAAAAATAACTAAAATCAAAGTTTCAAGTTTTTACATTTACTCTTAAGGCATTCAGTGTTTAAAAAGGGAAGACAATTTCACTGAATTCCTTGAGCAGTGTTTCTAGTCCATCAAAGAGACCACACTTGATGGGTTAAGTACTTGGAAGCTGAGGAAAGCGCTCCATCCACTGAGCTTTTAAAAGAGAGAGAAGTATTTGAAACGCTGCTTTCAAGTCAGGTCTGGGTATTCCAGCTCAGAGGCATTTCTTGCTGTCAGTAAACTAAAAATGGAAAGAAAAAAAAAAAAAAATAGAAAAAAATCCAAACCCTGCGAAGGACAGAAAGGCAGAGAACCTGAGTAAGTGATGATTATCTGATAACAAAAATCCTGCTACGCCAATCCTTCATGGTTTATTTCTTTGGCATGCAACATTGAAGAGAAATCCACTGAGCGCTATTAATTTCACTATTGCAAAAGCCAAATCCTTCACTTAAACTTTTGAGGCAATTTTTCCATTTACTTCTCTGCCACTCAAGCAAAGAGTAGAAATCATAAGCTCCCTCATACCAGTTCACCTCATCAATTAAAAGAGAGGCAGGAGTTCCTTCCAGATGAAAAGGGGATGCAGCAGAGGGAAAATATGCTCAAAAATCAAAATAGCTTACTCCTAATAACTTCTGGATAATTTTTCAAGCTTGAGTCAGCCACATTAAGACATCCCTAAACTTTGGGAAAGTTGAGATTTGGAGCTGCCTATTAGAATAGGATCATCAGAGTACTGGAAGCCATTGTACTTAATTGAAAGAACTGTTGTAGAGAACGGAGCCAGGAGTTTGTCTTGTTTAAAATAACAAAATAAGAACAAAATAGGAACTTGAACAAAAAATCTGAATGCTTAAAACCCAAACCCAAGTTTTAAATTCACGTTTGCTGCCAAAAGTGTGCAAGTAGAAAGGTTATGACTGATGAGTCCTTCGTGTTGACACAGGAAAGTTAAATGCAGAATGTTGTTTGCTTCAGTTTTGTTTTGTTTTAACACCAGCTTTGGCAGTTGAAAAGTTATGCAGCATTAAAATAAAACCTTAATGGAACAGAGTGAAAATTTATACAGTTTTGTGGAATTGTACAATTGGTTTGGGCTGGAAGGGACCTTCAAAGATCATCTAGTTCCAAAACCCTGCCATTGACAGAGACACAACTTGAGCTCATTTCCTCTTGTTCTGTCACTTGTTGCATCTGAGAATAGACTGATGGCCACTTCACTCCATCCTCCTTTGAGGTAGTTGTATCCTCTGAGGTGGTTGTATCTTTGATATATACCATCACCTAAGAAATACCTTTCTGGAGCAAGGAGGGGCATTTATAGTCTCCACTTCCTAGCCCTCTTCATGCTCTCTGCAGGAATAAACCAACCACTTAGAATTAGGAAGAAAGAAGGAAAAAAAAAACAAAACAACACAAAACCATACAGATTTTCCACATGACTGCATTGTTCATATCCCCTACAGTGTAAATTAAATGTAAAATTATGTCTTTTGAAGATCAAGAAATGACACAACGGGAGACTATAATAGAGTGTGACTAGAGGGTAAACAGTAAAGTAGCAGTGTGGTGCTGATGGAAAGATTTCCTTTCCATCAAGGGTAATCCCTTCTAGAGAGAAATATACTGCTTTACCTTGAGATTCTGTTTTATTTCATGACATTTCATCTTCTGTTTGTGCTATAGCTTTGTTTCAGGGCGGGCAATATAGATCTATCCAAGTGTGTGGAGCAGTTTGTGTGTTTCCAGCAGAGAAAAATCTGTGGTATTAATTGGGAAAGAATATGGTCACACGATAAAGGGTTGTGAGGTACAGATGTACATAAGAGAAGAGTTTGGGATTTCCTTGTGCAGCATAACTTTTGTGTTTCAGGTTTGCAAGTACTTCAGTTTGTAAAATAATATCAAGTAATATTAGAAAGAAGTTCCTTACAGTGAGGGTAGTGAGAATCTGGAAGGGGTTGTCCAGGAAGGTTGTAGATGCCCCTCCCTTGAGGTCAACAAGGCTTTAAGCAACCCGGTCTAGTGGAAGGTGTCCCTGCCTATGGTGGGAGGGTTGGAACTAGATGGTCTTCAAGCTGTCTTCCATGCCAAACCATTCTATGATTCTAAGTGGTCTTACATCTTGATCAGTGGGGCCATGTAATAGTCAATGACAGTGTGTTCCCTGCCAGCACTGTGAGCAGACTTTCAGACAAGGCGGCTGCAGAAGCAAGCTGGGAGTCTGTTTATTAAAGGAGAAGCCATCACTAACATTGTGGTATCTCTGTCTTAGGAGATCTCTTTTGCAAAGGTAGTAACTGCCAACTTGTCAGGTATTTCCTGGAATTGCCAGTCTCTCTGGGGTGCAGCAGACTGTGGTGCATAAAGCCACTGACATATCACTTACCTAGTTCTGCTAGACTTGGCCTCTCAGTGAAGTATGCAAACTGTCTGTGTCTTGTGCCGAATTTGCATTATCTAAAGATCACTGTGTGCGCTATGGTCCATTCGCCTTTGCAAATGCTGTTTAAATATAGCATCCATAAATAAATGTTAAATAATTCATGAACATAATTTTGTAAATTCTGCTAGGCCACACCTCTCTAGGGGCATATTTATGAGCGCGCGTCAGCCTGGGATCGATGCGTCTGCCAAGCGCCCTACCTCTGAGGCAGAATTCCCACATCTAGCCCCCCAAAAAACCCCGCTGCAAACGACTGATTCCACTCCACTAGTCATCCATCATGCTGTCATTTTAATTCAGATGCTGCTACTTGTTTTAATAACATACATCTTACACAAAGAATATTGCTAACACAAGAATCTCGAGGTAGATTTTTACAGCCTCATAAAATGGTATTAACCCTTTGATCCCTGATACTCTTTTCATAGGGCTTTCTATTTTTTTATGCTTATCAATAACCCGTCTTCGTGGGGTCTGTTCGTGCTGGAGAATCCAACATCAATCACCGCAGTAAAAATATTATTCCTCCAGCATTACCCTAAAGAATTATGGAAAGAATAAAAGTGTTATTGCAGGAATTATTTAGCAAACAATAGACGGATAAAATGTATTATGGTAAGTGTTAAATTATATCACCTCATTACAGGAAACTACCTGAGATAGCACAGAAGGTAGTTCAGTGCTTTCTCTAAGTAGTTCAAAGAGAACAATAGCAGAATCTCACAAAAGGTTTTACTGCGAAACCCTGGAATGACAAGGCAAATGATGTATTATCAAATAAAATGATAGTTTAAAGGAGGGAAAAGAGGAGAAAAAAAGAGATAAGTCTACCTGCATTCTTCTGAGTTGCACCTAGAAATATTTTCAAGGTGAGGGGAGAAGAATAATAGTAATTTTATAGCTAGCAGCTTAACACTCAAGTATTTAAGGGGCTTAATTTTCTTATTTTTACATGTCCTTCTGGAAATACCTTCCTTGTTAAAACACAGCAACGTAGAATATGCTGGTTTATGAAACGTTTTGCCTCTATTTCAAAGGAAGAGCATGCCAAGTTATTTCTTTCTTCCTTCTCCCTGCTTTTTCTTTGCAGTCAACACCAGGAATTAGAAAAAAATTTTACTGAAATGCTTGATCGAACCAATTACTAAAAATCATGCCCTTATTTAAGGTATTATTAAGGGTACCTAAACAAGATTGGGTTTCTTGATTTCACCAAGTAGACTCTTATCAGTTAATGCAGATTTAGAGAGGGGGAGGAAATAAAAAAAAAAGGCATAATGTTATGCTGGGCTCATGGGATTCATTTGATCAACATGATTAAATTATTTCCTTACTCAGCTAGAAGGAAATTACTAGTAACCAGACATTATGTGTCTGTTAATTATGTGCAATAAGGTTCTCTGCTATCACACCAGCTCTTGCATTCATGTGTTGTGTGTTTTAAAGGCATTCTCATTTTTTAAATGTAAATATTGAAGAGGGACAAGCTATAATTTCCTTCCCCTTATTTAATAAATACCTAACGTGCCAAAAAGCACTTGTGAAAAAGCAGCTGTTTGTCCTTGGTGTAATCAGAGGCAAGTTTGTGGCAGTGACATGAGAGCATTCTGTATGTTTTGGGTCACCCCCACCAGGATTGTGTGTGTGTGTGTGTGGTAATCATTCTTTTGTTTGTTTGTTTGCATAAAGTTGAATCATTTATTTCCATAAGGAACGTAAAGGAAGATTTTGCAGGAACCTTTAATTTTGCTTGAAATAGTTAATGTCCCTGATGTGAGGTCTGCTCACCTATAGGTTGTCTCTGTGCCAGATCTGCATTCTGCTCTGATGCTGCCCAATCTAGGATTTCAAAAGGATTTTTTTTTTTCTTCTTCTTCTTCTTCTTTTTTTTTTTAATAGAGGAAGAAACATATGGTACAAGAGGGGCCTTATTCTTTTTCTAATGAAATGATGGGCTTCTGTTTCATATTAAAGTGTTAATAGGTCTGAAATTAGGCCTCAAAAAAAGAGAATGGTGCTTTTAAAATTCTTAATATGATTCATTATCTGCAGTCAAAACCAGATGACATTTATTTTTATCCCTCCCCCCCCCAAAAAAAAAGAAGAAAGAAGAGAGGCAAGCCGGGGGGGGGGGGAAATAAAATAAAATCCTGGATTCAGGCTCTGATTTATTGAGCAGAAAGCTCTTTAGAATCAGAGCCTGGGCTGGAAGCTGGAGGTTTTGTTTGAGTTTGAGAACCTTCATATGTTTATGAAATCTAAACAATATTTCAAAGAAGGTGGTGTCACATTTGAAGTAAGTGATCCTATTAGGCACTGGGATACGGCTGCTTTGTGGAAGGCCTGGGCAGCATTTAGCGTATGACAGTGCTGTGTACTGCTAATACACCGAGACATCACTTTCAACCCAAATGCCGATAGGACCAAACTTCTCTCCTGTACTTTGGCTTTCAGTGTTAATAATGAATGAATAAAGTTCAGAGGATAGAAGCTAAATGGATATTGTGCTATAAAAGAATGAATTTTAACTAATGGCATGCCAAGCTGTTCAGAAATGAGCAGAAGACAACAAATGGGCGTGTTTGTTGGGAGCAGATGGGAAGACTGTAGTGAGGGGTCTCCACCCGTGGAGGTTTTAAGGCCAGTTTGGATGTGGCTCTGAGCAACCTGAGCTAGTGTGAGGGGCCCCTGCCCATGGCAGGGGGTTGGAACTAGATGATCCTTGAGATTCCCTCCAACCCTAACAATTCTATGATTCTATATGAGTTACACTAGCATATATCACTAGAGATGGAAAAGCAATTAAAAATGCCTGTTAATTAAAGTAATGAAGTTTTGGTGGCATTTCCTTGTATGTGGCTTTTGGGTGCATCCTTTTCTGCCAAGGTGAGTTTCCATAGAATAGCCATCTCTTCCACACCCTGCTACTGGATATCATTATCTTACTTTGTCTGCCAGAGAAGTAAGAGTAAATCTAATGTTTGGGTTTTCTTTGTAAAATCTAGTGGACTTTGTAGATCTTGGACAGCCTAGAAAATACCTTCTCTGGAAGCATCATCTTGATGATGCCTTCAGACTTTTTTTATCTGACTGTTACTAACCACCAAGCCATAGTGACGGTGGTAACTTTTGACCAAGACATCTTGTCAGTGGTCCATGTCCTCAGTTACTGCCAGTCAACTTCGACGTTGCAACGTGAGCTCACATCAGCAGCAGGTCTGCCTCGGAGCAGTCATCAGCACTTGTGACACACAGGAAATGGCAGCGAAGAGCACAAACATTGTGAGGTTTCATGCAAACTATACCAGTGGCTTCTCTTCTACACTTTGCCTTTCTCATTTATTGTTTTCCCCCAGAAGACCAGGCGCTTGGAGATGCTCTCAAACATGTTTGGAACTACAAAGCATGGTTGTGTATAAGTAGTGCTGTGCTAAAGTCACAAAACGACTATCCTCAGCACTTTCTTGATGAGTTAAAAAAAAAAAAAAAAGAGAATTATATAGCAAAGAGCTAATCCCAAAATGATGTGCATGTATGTGGAGAGGTAACAGCTGACATTCACATTAATACCAAATGAGTTCATCATGATTAATGCTATTACATTAAATATCGAAGGAATTAATAATGATTAGAACATTATTTTAAAGGGTTACTGACATGACACTGGCTCATTTTTTAACAGCTGTAGACAGTTGGGTTTGGACTTCTTTCCTCTCTGCACATTTCCAGTCCTCACCTTCTTTGACCAAATATACTCGCCTGGAATTTCATCTCACTGAATTTATGATTTTATTGCTGTGTTTCCTGCCAGGGCTAAATCCAAGTCCCGATGAAGTCATCAGTGGCTTTGCTATTCACTTTACTGCAAAAAGCTGAGGCCTGATCCTGATTTCCCCAGGCTGACAAGCAGTATTTCCATTGGCTTCATTGGGCTTTCATATGCTCCTTCAATCTTAGGAAAAAGCTACAGGAATATTACTTTGGGATGTTGGCTTTTTTTAATGTTTAGCATAGAAGGAAGGTTTCTTTGTGATACCTCAGATACGTTTGTGAGAAGACAAAAGAGCAAAGCAATTAAGTTGTATAGTGAGAAAGCTAAATGTGTAAAATACTCCCAGAAATCTCTCTCCCTGCATGAATTCAAGTCACAACAAAATTTTAGTGAGTCATTTAGAATCATAGAATTGTTAGGGTTGGAAGGGACCTCAAGGATCATCTAGTTGCAACCCCCATGCCATGGGAAGGGACATCTCACACTACATCAGGTTGCTAACAGCCATGTCCAGCCTGGCCTGAAAAACCATGAGGGATTGGACTTCTATCACCTCCCTGGGCAGCCTGTTCCAATGTCTCACCACCCTCATGGGAAAGAACTTCTTCCTAACATCCAATCTGAATCTACCCATTTCTATTTTTTTTCCCCATTCCCTCTAGTCCTATCATTACCTGACATCCTGAAAAGTTCCTCCCCAGCTTTCTTGTAGGTCCCCTTAAGATACTGGAAGCCACAATAAGGCCTCCTCGGAGCCTTCTCTTACTTAGAATTCTTTTGTTGGAAGAGATCTCTAAGATCATCGAGTCCAAGGATCAGCCTAACACCACCATGCCCTTTCAACCATGTCCCCAAGTGCCATGTCCACACATTTCTTAAACACCACAAGGGATGGTGACTCCACCACCTCCCTGGGCAGCCTGTTACAATGCCTGCTCACTCACAGAATCACAGAATCAACCAGGTTGGAAGAGACTTCCAAGATCATCCCTTGGCACAATTTCAGGCCATTTCCTCTCTTTCGATCACTAGATGTTAGGAAGAGACCAATGCCCACCTTGCTACAATCTCCTTTCAGGGAGCTGTGGAAAGCAATGAGGTCTCCCCTCAGCCTCCTTTTCTCCATACTAAACCATCCCAGTTTCCTTAGCTATTCCTCACAAGAACTTTCCTCCAGACCGTTCACCAGCTTTGTTCCTCTTCTCTGGACCTGCTCCAGCACCTCAATGTCGTTCTTGTAGAGAGGGGTGCAAAACTGGACCAAATATTCAGGGTGTAGCATCACCACTGCTGTGTACACAGGCATGGTCACTTTCCTGTTTTTACAGACAATGTTTGCTTGAAGGAATGTATGTTAGTATGAGAGAATCATAGAATTGTTAGGGTTGGAGGGAACCTCAAGGATCATCTAATTCCAACCCCACTGCCATGGGCCAGGGACACCTCACATCAGGTTGCTCACAGCCACATCCAGCCTGGCCTTAAAAACCTCCAGAGATGAGGCTTCTACCACCTCCCTGGGTAACCTATTCCAGTGTCTCACCACCCTCATGGGGAAGAACTTCTTCCTAATATCCAATCTGAATCTACCCATTTCTATTTTTTTTTTCCATTCCCCCTAGTCCTATCACTCCCTGACACCCTAAAAAAATCCCTCCAGCTTTCTTATAGGCCATTTAATGTTATGTGCACCTTCAAAGAGATGAATAGGAAAGACCAAATTACACGTGCAGTGTTAGGCTTTAAATAAAACTGCCCTAACTGGGCTGAAAGAAAAATAAAAAGATGCAGACTTCACAAATAGGAAAAATGCCTTGAACCAGATGATTATGTGCTATGTGTTTTCTAGGAATGGCTGCCAACTCTTGGGTAATGCACTGTTTCATGATGCACAAATAGTTTTATATTCCCCACTTCTAATAAAACTAAAGAAGCCCAAAGTTCTCATAAATTATCTATTCAGTAGAAACCGCTAAAACCTACTAAATCTGTTTTGAAGTAGCAATGCTTCATAGACAATGTTTAAAAATAGAGCATATCAAAGTGTGTGATTTATAAAAGGGGAGAAAACAAATATTTTTCCCTTTCTAATTTGAAATTGTCGGGTGGAAAGATAAATCTTTTAGCCATTTGTCTGCTCTTCTCTGCTTTTTGCTGATTTTTCACAGGCCTTGGCTAAGATTAAATTAGTTCTTTATCAGCTGCTGCTGATTAGCCATTTCATCCCATTCACAGGCAAGTATATTAGGAGTCATGATTTGGCTGTCATTTCCCCCCCAACTCTAATTGTCAAGGATTTTTCTGTGGTTGCTTTGTAAAATGGTAGCTTGAAGTTTTCATTTGGACTTTTGCTCTTCATTATATGAAATGCAAAAAGAGAGGAGATTAAACTGGTTGCCCAGAGCCCATGTATTTTATTGTTGCTTTTCCCATAGGTCTGTCTATTGAGTCTAAGGCATACCAACCTCTTCAGCTATATATATACATATATTCAGTCTGGAGAAGAGGACGCTCTGAGGAGAACTTACTGTGGCCTTCCAGTATCTTAAGAGGATACAGGCTACAGGAAAGCTGGGAAGGGACTTTTTACGAAGTCAGGTAGTGATAGGACTAGGGGAAATGGAACAAAAACTAGAAATGGATAGATTCAGATTAGATATTAGGAAGAAGTTCTTCCCCATGAAGGTGGTGAGACACTGGCACAGGTTGCCCAGGGAGGTGGTAGAAGCCTCATCCCTTGAGGTTTTTAAGGCCAGGCTGGATGTGGCTGTGAGAAACTTGATGTAGTGTGAGGTGTCCCTGCCCATGGCAAAGGGGTTAGAATTAGATGATCCTTGAAGTCCCTTCCAACCCTAACAATTCTATGATTCTATTATATACATATATATATATATATACACACACACACACATGCACACACACATATATACATATCTGTGTGTATATCTGTATGTTAGGTAATTTACATATCAGAGACCATTCTGTGACATTGGGGCTTTCGGGCAGAGAGCTGCCCACTTGCCTGTTGTCACAATTCTCTTCCTTCAAACTTAAGATGGTTGCATGGAGGTCGCCTATTGGAAATGATCCTTGATCTATGGAAGTACCTGATCCTTGCCAGGGAGCTGACCAAGGGAATGGTGGATAGATTGAGCCAAAACCAAAGGGATGGGAATAATGACCAAACAATACAGGTGCTGGAGCTACTATTTGTCATGTATGCAAATACCTTATTGTGTTTGCTGTGTATTTGTATAACTCTTGTTGCCAAATGCTGGTTCAAAACTGGGTTTTTTTTCTGCTTCTAGTGTTTGGAACCACATTTACTCTATCCATCTTGTATCCTCATGCACTAATTTTTCATAATCATGATAGGTGCTTCTTCCAGTTGATGTCAGTGGAAAATGGCAGTACCTGCCTCTAGGAATCTCATCACAGAAATCTGAACATGAAGTTCAGGGTTAAAGTCTGCTGGTCATAACCCCCTATTTACATCCACATATATCTCACAGAAGGCATCAAGACTAAACCATATAGTTTTAGTGCACAAACTCAAAGAAGGATGATTTTCTTTACCACATCAATATATACCACCCTGAGAACTCTGAGCCCAGCTCTATTTAGCCAGATCCTTTTATTACATATGTAATACTCTTGAACTGGGCATTATTGTCAAATATAATTACAGTAAAATAGGGTGCAATGTGATCTTTTGTGTGGAATAATTTGCATGCTGCTGGGATGTAGTCAGTGTCATCAGTAGTAGTGCAGTATTTTTGTTGTTCCTCACATATTGATTTCTCTGTTGTAAAAATACCTGCAAAATAATATATGTACAAAGTATACATACAAAATCAAAGATTGCACTTTCTGGATGATGTGCAGGTGGTGAGCTGACTAGAAAAAAGAGCAGCTATGTGAATGTGCTTTGAAAGGCACATTGAGATTCACTGGCACATTGTAGAAAGACAAGATACTAGTCTGTGAGGAGTACTTTGTAATCTTACAACGTAAAATCAAAACTCTCTGTCATGCTTTAGTTCTGGTTAGTCATTGGTTTTGCTGGAGGAACATCTAGTGGTTCCTGGTGTATTTCTGGTCCTGGCAGCAGCTGGCTGAGTGCAGAGAGTGTACCTCAGAAACATGGCTTACTTGATTGCCACTGGTACTGTGGGCTAAGGCAACAGGTTGGAGAAGCATGAGTGTAAGGAACCTATCAATGTGTTTCAAGAAAAGGGTATGTCCAAGCTGGTGAGTCTCAGGTTCCTTCCAACCTCTAACATACTGCGATACTGTCATTCTTGCTTTACTGGTGCAATACTTTTACGGACCATGGAAGACATCTGTGTGAGTTGTGCTGCTGGCTCCAGGGGAGGCAAACATTTCAAAGCTCCAGCACTTTTCAAAGCTTATGTGACAGAGAAAGGTTTACATATGCAACGGTGGCACTGAACCTCTTTGTGTCCCTTGGTTGACAGGAGACAGGAAGGTGACTGCAGCCTTGACTGGTGCCCTGGGGCTGTTGACCAAGCACCCACAAGGCTGGGTCCACAATTCCCCTGCGTGCTAACGTGGCAGACGGTGTTGATAGGCTCGCCTGCCCCCACACCTTCCCTGGAGCGGGTCAGCAAGACTTATAGCTGTCTAAACTGGGAGAGTGTTACCTACTTAAACTGTTTTTCTGACTTAATAAGAATTTTTCATCTACAGCAAGCCATTTTAAAATATTGTCTATACACAAACAGTCATTCTGAATAATAGGCCTGCACACAGTAAATGTCAGCTCTTTAAATCACAGAGGACTTCGGAAGCAGAGTAGAGAATGCTTCATAACAGTTTAAACTTCAGCCTCCCATTTATTATGTATGTGTTTATAAATCTCCGAGGGGCACTCATTTTCCTTCTGGGAAGCCCAAAGGAGCAGAGTTGTTTGTCAGCCCGGCTGGGTGGTGAGCGGTGCAGTGGTTGCTCCTTCTCATTCTGACCCCATTTGGTTTCAAGGTTGGTATCCAAGGTTGTGCCTGAGGAAATTTTATTTTCTTTTCTCCTAACAGCAGCATGTAGGACCTTTTGTTTCTAGGAAGATAGTACTGGGAGAAGAAAAAAAAGTGGTGAGAGGTCAGCAGCACAGTGTTGTGTTGTGTTTTCCTTTTTAAACTGAACATGAGTGATCACCACCTTTAGAAAAGGGCTCTCGGTGTGTCACATAGGAAGAGTGGAGGGGTATCTCGCACAGCAATGGCTTTGAAAAATTTCTTCAGCATTCCCATCTATCTTGGTTAGTATGAATACTTTAGCATTAAATGGAGAAGAGGAGAATCCATCAATAGTTAATAACTGACCTTAAGGTAGGAATTCAAAGTTCACTACAATTAAACCCAAGTGTCAGCAGAACCCACAAGGGAGACTATCAATATATTTGACTATACCTACCCATAGATAGCAGATTTAAATTCTATAAAGGAGAGGGCTGTGCATTATTCCTAATGAAAACATATCGTTGTACTGTCTTATATCCCAGACAAAACACAGAAGTTCTGTGCTGTGAATGATAGTGGGAGAAAACATACTGAGGAGCAAATGTGATTCTAGATGGAATTTCGTCACATGACTCTATTGTAAACCAGATGTTTGTCGGATTCAGTGGGAGAGTGTGTTCATCTTGGAATTTTTAATAAGGTTATGTAAAGGATTAAAAGCAAACATTTACAATACACAGGATTTAAAGATGATTATGTTTCTCCTAAATCTGTTATTTGCTTGGTAGATCACTAGAAATACTTGCATCATCTATCTATGGTGCTGTTGCACCACATGGATGGCTTCTTTCATTATGATGTTTGATGCATAACCATAGCATCAGAAAAAAACCCCAACAAACCCAACATAAAGAGGCTGTTCCACAGACATAAACAGTACTTGTGATATAAAAAATATGCTCTGTTATTGGGGGGGGAAGTCTGCAGTCAAACCTAGGAATTATGTTGTAAGATTCTCATGCTTGGAGGAGAGAATTACATTTCTCTATGGAAAGCAGTGTCAGCTCGTCCCAGGAGGAGCTTGCTCTGGGTAGAATGTAGATATGTTGTTACTTTTGCTGCTGTAGCTGATATTTCCTTCTGTTTCTGTCCCCTTCGTGAAGAAGGAAAAGAAAACTTGAAAAAAGGAGCAGGGAGATAGGAGAAAGGGAAGATTTGTTTTGTGGTTAAGACTTCATAAGAGATTATTCTGCATTTACAAATTTGTTCATGCCAGAGTCCTTGTAATACCTGTGGGCAACTTTGTGGGGCTACATAAGAAGCCACTAACTCTCAAGAAGATCTTCTGTCCTTTTTGTTGGCAGATAACTCATAAGGGAACTCCATAGCAGGATATTTCAAATGTGCACTGAGATACACACACAGATGCTGCAGGGGTGCAGCATTATACTGATCTCAAAGAAACCCAAAACTAAACCCAAACCACTGAATAAGACTATGTGAAAAGTTTTTTGAGGTTTTTACATTAAATAAGCTTTGAGAGAATAGGGAGATGAATAAATCATACTCCCTATTTCATTTTTTGAAGGAATTTTTCCACTCTGGATTTATAATTCATGGTAAACAAGAACAAAATAACTTGAAATATTTAACTACGAGAATACCTTTTACTTTGCCATCATCTCCCATATAGCTACAGGATGCACAAGTTCATCTGGACTTGAGTTGTATTATCTTAATACACAGAACAGATTATTTGGGATGGTAACTAGTATCTACAGAACTTTAATCATTCCTAGTACCAGCAAGATTTGTTGAATACAAAACCTCTATCAAGTCAGAAGGCAGTATTAATGTTGAGCTATAATGTACTAAACCCAGGAAGTAAGCTTCTGAAAGTGGTGCTAATTTAACTACATTATAGACCATTTATGGCCCAGGTGGATTATTAAAAATGGAAGATACTGCTGATGATCGCTATCCCCAAGTTAATGATGTGATAGAAACCTTAACACCCGCTAGCTGAGAATTGCACTGCTGCAGCCTGCTGTGAGGATACTCTTCTAGCTGCCTTTTCACCTCCCCCAGCTCTCGTGCATAGCATAGCCTGGGAGGGTCCAGCACTGCCAGTTCCAAAATCAAAGTGCTAGCTCTCTGGAGGAATAGTTAAGCATGAAAGAGATATTCCTAATTCAGAGCCTCCTAACTGTAATCTACAAGAAAAGTCTAGGTATCATAATCTCCTCAATGGAAGAAGGGAAAAACTGTCTTTTAGTACTCTGAGTCCCAGAAAATGGGTGGTTTCTGCTTTTTGCTTGGGTCATGTTTGGGAGGGAGGATAATGCTTTTATATCTGTAGGAGAAAGAAAAAGTTTAGGTTTACCGGAAAATATTGGGGGTCTGAAGGCTTGATCAGGAGTTTTTCTGCAGTCATCTCACTGATACTGACTGGGCAGCCCCAATCATTGTAGGAGATCCCTCAAATGGTCAGTGTGGTTTAAATACTATTTTTTAATTATTTTTTTCCCCCAGCAAGCTCTCTGCATTCCATCTGCAGGTGGTTGGTAAGATGGGACAAGTCATCCAAATCTTGGCTTCCATTTAAGCTTGAGAAATAACATCATGATTGTCCTGTTGAGATACTGAAATATATCCCAAAAGCCCAAAACAGGACAGTTGCTAAGAGGTGTTTCTTGCATTGAGTAATGTAATTTTACAGCTTTGAGGTTGTCTTGGAGAATGTTACTAAGCTAAAAAATGTCATCTGAGATCAAAGCATAGTGAAAAATGTTTTGCTGGAGCAGAGATTTGGAGGCAAGGTGTAGGAGACCCTTTTTAGGAGTCTGTGTCCAAACCCACTGTCCGTTTACCCCTCCTGCAGCCCCCTGACCATGTTAGCTAATCACATTTTAGAGATACAGCACAGGAAAAGATAAAACATGAAACAGCTGAATCTGACTTACTTTGGATGTCTGACAAGCTTCATGTCTTTCAAGTCCTAAACAGATTTATTTCACTTGTATCAGTCATTCTGTGTCAGGTCTACATAAATCAGAAAGCAGTCTGGGAGAGGAGGCCCTTCAGTTCCCAACTTGTCCATATCACAGTGCATAGTTGCATATGTGGAAGAGATTGGAAATTCAGGAATCATCATGGAGTGTCACTTTCGTCATAGCTAAATACCCAGAGGAGCTGGCTGAAAAGGTTAGCTGTATCTGTCAGGGGTTTTTGGGTACAACAAAGGATCTTGTCCATTCCATCTAAATAAGGCATAATCTCAGCTGTGTGGGTCAGATATTCCAAGTTCATTTGCCAAATCACTGGGCAAATGTCACAAGTTCCAGACAGGCTGAGTACAGAGCGATGCAATCTATCAATACTTAGGCACATTGGAGGAGAGCATCATGGCTGGGAGTGTTATTTATTCAGTGAAGCACATACTAAATTCAACGGCATGCTTTGGATAGAGAGGGTGGGGGTCTAGCGCTCGTCTTTTCAATGAGCTTTTTATTTCCATGTAGAGAGATTTTATACTCCAAAGAACTGTAACAAAAGCTGTTTAGGCTCTCTCACTGTCCAAGTGTATTATTTCTCCCCATTAGACTGCAAAGTCTTAAGGAAAACAAGTTTTTGGTAATAATTTTCAGTTCAGATTGGACCTGTGTGGGCTTATAAGGTCATTCGCTTGAGTGAGCAAACACGGACGTTACACAGTGGGAAGTGGGCTGGGCTAGTGCTTGACAGCTGTTCTTGGGAGTGATGGCCATATGTATCCCTTGCCACAGGACTGGTTTTCTGATTGAGATCATTCATTTGTGGAAATACTTGCCTGTGCTCTGAGGGATGATGCCATAAATTCAAACTAACATGGAGATGCGTTGGGTTTACACGGGCATGAGTGGACTCTGCTGGTGTCCGCCTGACAGCTCCAGCTGGCACAGGGTCAGTTGTCTCTCTGAACCTTTCCCTTCCACCAAAAGGTTACTGCTGTCAGGAAAAGGTGCAGAACAGTGTCCCTTCTAATGAATGAGACTGCATTTAGATACTCCAAATAAAGCTTTCTTTTTCCAGCCCCCCTGCCTTGTTTGTGTTGTGTGTCAGTGGGCAAGGCTCATGGTAGGCAAGACACCAACAGCTGTGTGTGCTCAGAGGAAAGGTTGTGTGTTTTTTTTTTTTTTGTCTTGGTGCCTCTGTCTTTTTCTCTTGGTCTGACTCACACAGTTATCTTGTAAGCTTTGTTATCACTGAGAATGCCTCTTATTGTGCTTAGATACTGTGCCTATCTGAATGATCTTGTTTGAGATATCTTCATTTCACAGATGAATATAACCAAGCATGCAACAGCCCTTAAAGGCCTTTGTTAAGGTGGCAAAGTGAGGTAATGTGAGAATCCTGATTGTCTGTACACACTCAATTCAGCCTTCTTGTGCATATGTGTCAAGATACAATCTTTAGTGATGTGTTCACTCATTATTTCTTCCACAGGCCACTTCCCTTGACTGTCAGCCTGATCTTTTAACTCACTTGCTCTGTGTATTTTCCGAGGTCTTCAAAATAGCAACCTGAAAGCACAGAAATGCTGTGATGATGACACTCAGATGAGCTATCAATATCTTTGGGAAGTTCAGGGCCAGGCTGCACGACATTCTGAGGTGTTTGGTGTCTGTAGAGAGCCTACTCAGTATGAGTAGATAGATTCTTGTTAGTCAGTGATTCTATCGTGAGGACAAGTCTTCATGCTCTGCAGAGCTGAGGCAGTCTCAGTAAGTGTCCAGGGCAGATCCTTGCCTATTCTCTCTTCTTCCTTGCATGCTGTACCAAAATATGCATTTCTTTAACCTTTAAGATATTGAGACTACAGTGAAGTTACATGATGCTGAGGTGCTTTCACATATGACTCTCAATATGGATCTGGTTTGAGTTGATTCTACCCTATAGCTGCAAAACATTGTGGGTTTTGTGAGAGAAGAGAGTTCATCTGCACCTACAGCTAATGATCATGTTGTTGACAATGAAAATATAAGTATCCTGCTCTGTCCACAGCTCAGCAGCTGTAAAGGAGACCTGTTGATGCTAAGCAGTCCAGTTTTTCCTCCCACTCTGCATTCCCACTGTCACGCTTTTATGCTTTCCCTTAACAAATTCTCCCCAATGTCTTAGAGACCCAGAGTGTCTGGCTAGGCAACTCATGTCTCTTGCCCTTTATGTATCCATGCCTTTGGGGTCTTAGACAGATTTTTGTCTCCTTCCTTTATAAGGAGAAAGGCTGAAGGATCTGCTCAAAGGGAGAGGACCTAATGACACTCCTACCTAGTCCTCCCCTGTGGATGAAAATTTTCTTGTTCTTGAATCCTTACCTGCATTGCCCTAGAATTCACTTGAACATATGGAAACGGTGAGTAGCTTCATCAGGGTCTATCTAACAGGATGGTTTACACCAGCTTGTTTAAAAAGAGACATAGAGTCAAGCTTGCAGGTTTATAGGGCTTTACTAAGATTTGATTTCACTCCAATCCACAGCATCTCTAGCATTCTTAATTTTGGTCTCCACTTTTTTAACTTAACAATGAGTGATATGCTAAATCCAGCCTATTTTGTCTGCTCCAGCAAAGGTGTGAAACTTCCATGGAAATAAAGAGCAGAATTCTTCACGAAATAACCATCACATATACTACTGTTGCAGTTTGCAAGGCTGCTGTTTTTCAGCTTGTTTTTGCATGAGATTTTGAAAAGCTGCTCCAAATTGTGTAACTGACTATAATTGCCTTTCTCATTTCACAGTTTTTTGGAAGGGGGAAAAAAAAAAAGAGAGCGAGAGAGAGAGGGAGGGAAACCTCCTGGAATTTTCAAAGACAATAAGTACATTTGAAGTAGTGATCTATGATTTTTGTCTTTTGTTGTTTAACCCAGGATTGAAGAAACAGATGGTAAGATTTTCTAGGAAGCTTAAAACAGAAGCCAAGCTAATACAGAACTGTTCAGCTATCAGACAGGGTAAATCCATTCTGTCGCTTCCTTATTTATTTATTGTTTTGGGGTTTTTTTTGTTTTCTTTTTCCAAATCACAACCCTTCAAAAAGAAAGGTTTTCCTTCATAAAAAAAATGTATTTACCAGGAAGCCTTTTTTGCAAAGGAGAAGGGCATGCTTTGTTAAACCAGATGCATTTTATTTTTCCTGGAACCAAGATTTATGAAAGCAGCATGCTCATATTTCTCCATATACAGTAATTGGAACTCATTATGCTAATTGTATTTCCATTATCACTAATTAACAATCATAGTGACCTGGCCCACAGTCTAATTTGTCTTTAATCTGTTTTTGTATAGGGAGTTTTACCCTGTAATTTCAAGGTGATAATTCTATTCAGCACAACTTTATTGAATAGTGAAATGTAATACTTGTAATATTTAGGGCGGTTCCCACTCAGAGATTTCGAAGAGAATGGGAAGTGAATCCATACCTGTCTATGTTGCTGCATTAGTGGATCTGCCTCCCTTGTGCACTCTCTTTAATCTACCTGTGTCTGACTTAACCTGTGTGCATCTTATCTAGAGCAACTGAAGGTTGGTCAACATTTGCTGATGAGATTTGTGAGCTGTGAAGGAATGTGTCTGTGTGTTTGTTGGCGGATGAATCTGCAGGAATTTGCCATTTTTCACTTTGTGGATTTTCCTTAAATGGTGTTTCTGATGTGGTATAAAACATGTCCTGTGTCTTGGGGGGAACCCTCTGAGCTTAGCATGAAAAGCAGTGTTGTTGTTTGGTTGTTTTTTGTGTTTGGTTGGTTTCTTTCCTTTTTTCCTTAAACAACAAGTAAATGCTGGTTTGTTGTTTTTTTTTTCCAGTGCTTACTGGCATTCAGACATTCCAGGGTTGTTTTCTGCAGGTTCAGAGTGAGAGAAATGAGCAGTGCTGTGCCACTGGGGTTTTTGCAAATCCTGCTATTCTGCTTATCCCTCTGGAGTCACTGTTAGGAAAACACTCTCAGCAACTTACTTATTTCAGGCAATCCAAATGTTTCTCTCTGGTGCTGCTCACCTACTGCCCTTTTGCCTCTGCTGATTCACTGTCTGTGCCTTGCTGCTGATGTCACGTTGTTCCCATCTTACCCACTGATCGATTGATACCAATAATACTGTGCTGTGCGAGCCCTCTCCCTTAAATCCTGGGCTTATTTCTTGGCTTCCTATCCACACAGGATGCCACCTTTCAGTGAAGTGGGTACTAAATTTATCCCATTAGCTGTATTATTGCATACCCTTTGCACTGCCCCTGCTGTGTTTTGTCATTGAGGACTTTTGAAGCTGGGAGTGACTCTAATCTGAGTCATTGATCTGTATCCCTGCTTCCATTTCTAACCCTTTCTGTTCCAGGAACAACTCTGGTCTCTGGGCAGAGGAAATTTCTGCCATTTGGTGTCAATGTAGCTCAACAGCTTTACAATGTTTGTTGAATAGTCCCTGGATGAATAGTATGCATATACCTATATGCATGCATATACCTATATCTGGAGATAGAAATATAGGCAGGTTTGGCTCGATCTGTTACTTTCCAATTGGTTTCTCTTCTTGTAGCTCTTTTCTCAGCACCTTGGTCTCCATTTACATGCCACTTCCCTACTTTAGGAAGAGGTGAATCATAGAATTGTTAGGGTTGGAAGTGACCTCAAAGATCAGCTAGTTCCAACCCTGCTGCCATGGGAAGGGACACCTCACACTACATTAGGTTGCTCAAAGCCACATCCAGCCTGGCCTTAAAAACTTCCAGGGATGGGGCTTCTACCACTTCCCTGGGCAACCTGCTCCAGTGTCTCACCACCTTCATGGGGAAGAAGTTCTTTTGAACATCCAATCTGAATCTACCCATTCCTATTTTTTTCCCATGCCTCCTAGTCCTATCACTCCCTAACACCCTAAAATGTCCCTCCCCAGCTTTCTTGTAGGCCCCCTTCGGATACTGGAAGGCCAGCATCACATCACTGTCACAAATTATCATGGCTCTTTCTGGAATGTGCAACCCCTGTGAGTTCTGCTTCACCTGACTCTTCTTTTGAGTTTGATGGGAGAACTGCTAAAGTCCCCCCTGCCCCGGGTCTGATACCACTTCGGTTGCATGGGCAGCACAGCCTTTGCACAGTAAGTGCTCTTCCTTCAATAGGACATAAATCAAAGAGTACCACCTAATCAACAAAATAATCTTAATCAATGCTTTCACCGTCTGGCTTTCCCTAGCAAATATAACTCCCTGTTGATGTTTCCCATCCTCCCTTCTGTTATACCAGATGGTGTGTGTTCCAGTCTTTTTATTATCCTTCCCTGACCGCGACACTTTGCTCAGTCCAGAGATCTTCGTACTGCATCCCCTGAGTCTTCTCATCAGCAGCTCTGTCCTGCTCATTGCATCTTGATGTTTCAAGCATCTTGCACTAATGACCTTTTTCTTCCCGTCTCCTTCACATTGATATTTTTAACAGTATTCATTCCCATAGGTTGGTCAGCTGGTATCTGGTGGCACATCCTTTAACCATCACATATCCTAAGTGACCTCAGAGTCTGTATAAATGTTGACAGCATATAGGCTGGTTTTATTCTTCTGTGTTATAGCTTCCTATGGGAGAAATTCAGTGTGGTAACCTCTTCCTTTTTTTTTTTTTTTTTTTTTTTTTCCTTCTCTTTCTTGGAAAAGATTACAGAAGTTGGTCTACTTCACGTGATCTACAATTAGGTCATTGCCGGATAGGATAATATAACAAGCTAAGCTTTGGTCAGAAGATGTACAGGTTTGACTCCCAGCTTTGTCTTCCTTAAGGTGTTTACTCTGTCAAACAAGCTGAATGGTTGTGCCTTAAAAAGGCAAAATGAGGGACAGGAGAGGCTCTAGCAGAATATGACATATCACATAGGATGTGTTTGCTGTGGCTCTCAGGGTAAACAGTGTAAGATAAACTCAGAATTGTGCTTGCTGAAGTTCACAAGTTGTCTCTGGGTAGATATCTAAATCCTCCCTGCTCTTGTCCTTCTGTGTCAAAATAGAGGTACTTCATGTGGGTGGTCAGTCTCTCCTGCCTAGTAACAAGTGATAGGATGATAGGAAATGGCCTGAAGTTGCCCCAGTGGAGCTTTAGATTGAGATTAGAAAAAGCTTCTTCACTGACAGGGTTCTCAAATGCTGGAACAGGCTACTCAGGGAGGTGTTTGAATCCCCATCCCTGGAAGTGGTTAAAAGACACCAGGATGTGGTGCTGAGGGCTGTGGTTTAGTACCAGGCTTTGCAGAGTTGCATAATGGTTGGACTTGATCTTAAAGGTCTTTTCCATCCAAAATGATTCTACAATTCCATGTTATTTCTCCTGTAGCAGGTGCTCCAGAACATTTGGTCTCCTTTCCTGAAGTGTTGTGGCAGAACTGTAAATCTAAGACATGTCTATAACTCTCTCAATTCACAGCCTGAGTCAATGAAGTCACCTCTCCTGCACCCCTGTTACTCTAAGTTAGTGAGGCCAGCTTGACTTCAGAGCCACTTACAGCATCAGTAGTGGTACTCACCAGCAGCAAATCCCAGGCTGAGTAGTTCCAGGTTCAACTCGGCGAGCCTTCATTTGAAACATTTGGTTAGAGAAACACAATCTGCCTTGACTCCACCTGCCTCCCCAGGCTGCAGTTCCACTCTCCCCCAGCACATGCTTACTTAATAGAATTTGTGGCAAATGTAATAGACATGTGGAGTTGAAAGAGAGGCTGAGTATCTAAATTGCAAAGTCCACAAATCCGTCACTGAGTAGATAGATACGCTCCGTGAACGCCATTTTCTGGAGCATCTGACAGAACTGGAAATCACAATGCAGAGCGATTTTATCACAGAGGATTTTCAATTTGTTGTTTAGAAGGATGGGTCAGTAAGCATCCTCTTTATCCCTAATGACTAAAGAATGTAAATAATCTTGTTGTAGCCATCTTTCATGTACATTTTCTATCTAGATGAGGCATATTGCCTTCTAGGTATTTTTTATTTCCCTATTGAAGAGCATAAGGGGTTTTTTGTTGGTGGTGGTGATGGTGGTTTGGAGAGTTTTTTTTTCTTCTGTAAAAAGAGGCACAGCAGACTTACAGCTTTTTCATTCATCATAGGGGTTGACACAGCTAATGTTTTAAGTGGTATTGTCTGCCAGTAATACCTAATCCCATTGTGGAAGACTGCAGTGCACAGAGAATGTGTTTTCCTAGGAAAGGTAGGCTGTAGGGAAATGTAATGACTATTTAACTCTCAAGGCAAAGCAGATCCTCTAATCTGGTATCAGAAGGGTTATACTGAGCTTCTTATTTGAAAAAAAGATCTTAAACTTTGCTGTCTAATTTCTTCTGCTTTATAACTATTAAATGACAATGTTTAGCAACTGCAGTGGTGTGTACCATGCTCTTTCACTCTCCTGTGGCTGTTTGTGGAAATACAATTCCTTGCCTTTGTTCCTCCACTATTCTTTCAGCTGGTGGTGAAAGAGGTCTTGAAACACTTATTGTGCTCTGATACAGGGTTATATGTTCAGAGAAGAAAAAAAAAATGTGGTCTACATAACTGTGATGCAGCAGAACAGTTACTAGGATTTTACAAATAGAAGGCACCTTTGGCGAGCTAATGGTCTGTGTAACATCACTCAAGCAACTTCCCCAAAAGCTTTCTTCAAGTCCAACAGTTGTGACTTACTTTCAGACACCTTTTGTGACTTTGTTGACTTGACTTAGATTTAAAGCTTTCCAGTGATGGAGCATCTATTGCAACCTTTAATCAGTTGTCTTCTCTGTAAAGAAAGGGGGGAAAAAATGTAAGTGCCCCATATTCCAGACCTTAATTTGTCTGATTTGAACTTCAAGCCATTGAATCTTGTTAAGCTTTTGTCAGCTAGATTGAAGAGTCATCAATTATCAGTTTTCATTCCCTTTGATAATAGACACTTATAGACTAATAAATTATCCTTTAACCTTTTGTTCATTAAGCTAATAGATTGAGCACCAGGAGTCTCTCACTTCAAGGCATATTTTTCCATTTTTTTATTAATTCCTGTGGATCTTAAATTCTCTCCAATTTTTCAACATCCTTCCAAAGTACAAGCACCAAGAGTATTTGCACAACAGGTCCTGCACCGCATTCAAGGATGAAGTTGCATTGCTTCCCTCTATGCCTTCTTGCAATTCATATGTTTGTTTAGCAACAGATCACATTAGCTATCAGATTTTTCCAGCAAAGTCTCCTGCATTTCAGCATTCACAGTGACTTCTAAGTAGCAATTAGGAGGACAGAGTAATTTCTCTCAGCTCAGTTTTATTTTTGGCTATATGACATGACATTTTAACAGGTTGAAATGTGTATTGTGTGCTCAGCAAGGCAGAGAGATTACCAAGTAGATGAACTCTGAATTGTGTCTGTGTTGTTTCTGAGAATCATATGACTAGGTGTTTGGTCCCTGAGTAGATATGCAAAGGGAGATCTGTCGTTTGGTTTGGGAGAATTCTGTAACTGAAAAGACCCAGGCTGGGTTCATTCCCAGTGAGTAACAAACAAGATAGGTGGGTGTGAATTCGCCATTTTGGATATAGTGGTGTGAAAAGTAACAATGGATTGTGCTCAAATTGTGCTTCTGGCAGAGTCTCCTGACCTCAATGCTCAGGATAACAGAGCAAGCTCATGGCAAGTCCTTCAGTTATCCCATTCCCTGGTGGGGAGAATGGAAAAAAAAGTAGCAAGGGATGGCTGGACAACATGATACTGTGCTGTTTTACTGAAAACAAAGCATTAATCTTTAGCCGAAGATCAGCCAAGTCTCTGGTGTTTAATGCTAAAACATTCTTGTCTTCGTGATGTGAGTGCTTGACATTAATAACTCTGAGTCCACAATGAAGAAACTGGAAAGGCTAGAGGAAAATACAGTCAGAGAAGGACCTGGGGCTGCTGGTGAACAGCCATCTGACCATAAGCCAGGAGTGTGCTCATGTGGCCAAGAAGGCTAACAACGTCTTGGCCTGGATCATCAATAGTGTGGCCAGCAGGAGTAGCAAAGTGATTGTGCCCCTGTACTTGGCACTGGTGAAGCTGCACCTCAAATACTGGGTTCAGTTTTGGGCCCTGACTACAAGGAAGTCATTGTGGTGCTGGAGCATGTCCAGAGAAGGACAACAAAACTGGTGAAGGGTCTGGGGAATGATCTGGTGAGGAGCCACTGAAGGAACTGGGGTTATTTAGTTTAGGAAAGAGGAGGCTGAGGAGAGACGCCATTGCTCTCTACAGCTGCCTGAAAGGAGGCTGTAGTGAGGTGGGGGGTGGACTCTTCTCCCTAGTATCAGGAAATGGACAACAATTATGCCAGGGGAGGTTTCAACTGGATATAGGACATTTGCTATGGAAAGAGTGGTCAGGCACTGGAATAGGTTGCCTGGGGAGATGGTGGAGTCTCCATCCCTGGAGGTGTTCAAGAAATGAGGGGACATGGCACTTCAGGACATGATTACACAATTTAATGGCCATAGCGATGTTAGGTCAATGGTTAGACTCAGTCTTAGAGGACTTTTCCCATTGAAATAATTCTATGAGTCTATAAACTTAAACTCTAGAACTAGAACCTCTCATTATTGGACTGGAAATTCATTTCAACAATACTCAAACTAGATTCGAAAAGAAATATGGAGGGTAGGAAGCAGAACACCCTGAGCACGATATTTATTTCTCTTGTGGAAGAAAAGCTCCATTGTTTGTTTGGGTTTTTTTGATATATTTTTTTAATTGTTTTTTAATTAAGGCTGTGGCCAAGATTTCATCAAGCAAGGTACATAAGCACAAAATATTTCCAGGTTACAGTGGAGATTTTATAATTTTTCATATCATATATCATGGATAGATAAACCTAGTGCATGTCAGCTCAGCAAGCTCACCTCTTCAGTTCCATCAGAAATGACTGCAATTCAAATAAGGTGTAATGAAAAACTGCTAAACATACTCAAGAAACTGAAACATTAAAGAGAAAAATGGACTCAAAACAACACTGCCAAAATAACCGAGATTTATTCAATTATAAAGCTGGGATTCATTTTTCCTTTCCATCTTTTTTGTATGACTGATCTGTGGAGCTGGGGGTGTTCACCTTGAGAAGTGGAGGCTCTGGGGAGACTAACAGTGGCCTTCCAGTACCATAAGGGGGCCTACAAGGAGGCTGGAGAGGGACTGTATGCAAAAGCCTGTAGTGATAGGACAAGGGGCAACGGTTGCAAATTAGAGAAAAGCAGATTTAAGTAGGACGTTAGGAGGAAATTCCTTACCATGTGGGTAGTGGAACACTGAAACAGGTTGCCCATGGAGGCAGTTGAGGCCCCATCCTTGGAGATACTCTAAGTCAATCTCGACAGGGCTCTGGGTACTCTGATCTAATGAAGAATGTACCTGCTCATTGCAATGGGATTGGACTGGATGAACTTTGATGGTCCCTTAAAACCCAAACAATTCTATGTTTCTGCAGCAGCTGAGTGGGGGAAAATCCACTATGCTAATATATGGTGGCATGAATGTATGTTTAAATTAAACCCTCACAATCTCCCATAGCAATAACACACTTCGAGGCTAAAAGGAAGGAAGCCCAACCTTATTATTTCAAAACCCAAGAATAAATAAAGAGCAAAGAGTGATTTAAGTCTATAAAATGAGCCAAAAATAATCTTGTATTTTGGAGGGGATTGGAAGAACAAGGACATACTTTAGCAAGTGCCAGTGAATTTCTGTTTCTCCAGATACATCTGTTCTGTTTCTTCTACCTTTAAGCAATGTTTAACACATGTGTATTCCATATAGACCGAAAACTTGCGTGTAGGTGTAATAGGGCATCAACTTAGTTTCTTTCCAAAACAGTGGACTACTTTTCAGCTCTCCTGTATGAGGAGGACACAAATATACTGGAGCAAGTCCATAGAAGGGCCACAAAGATGACTGAGGGAACTGGAGTATCTTTTGTATGAGGAGAGAATGAGAGAGCTGAGACCATTCAACCTAGAGAAGTAAAGAAACCAGAACTGAGATCTTTTCAGTGGTGTGACAAGAGGCAATGGGCACAAACTGAAACACAGAAAATAGTTTAAATGCTAGGTAAAGTTTCTCCTTGCCTTTTAAAAATTATTATTACTATTATTATTATTATTATTATTATTATTATTATTATTATTATTTTGGTTGGTTGGTTGGTTTTGGTTTGTTCTATTCATTTCCTGAGGTGATGGCATCCCCATCCTTGGAGCTTTTCAAAACCAGACTATGCATGGTCCTGCACAACCTGCTGTAGCTGATTCTTCTTTAAGCAGATTGGCTAGACCATCTTCAGACATGCCTCATGTTAATGTTCAGGGATCTTCACCCTAGCAACAATGGAGTTCAGTGGAAATTCATTAGAAGTGTTTAGTTTATTCTTTAAGGCAATGCTGTCTTTCTTTATTATTAACAATAACAACAACAACAATATCTCAGAAGGCAATTCCCATTGTTACTCTGTAGTTAGGGGAGCTCAACCATTGTTAGTGGAGCATACCAGTGGTGATATATTTACTCTGCAACCAATGGGCTGGATGCCCAGGACCTTGCTTGCACCCCCTTTACTCTGTGTGAAAATGAGAAATGCTGTTTCCAGCAGGAGTAGGGAGGTGATTGTCCCCTGGTACTCAGCTTTGGTGAGGGCATACCTCAAGTGTTGTGTCCAGTTTTGGGCAGCTCAGTACAGGAGGGATGTGGAGGTGCTGGATCCAGTGCAGAGGAGAGCAGTGAAGTTGGGAAAGGGCCTGGAGAATAAATCTGATGAGGAGTGACTGAAGGAGCTGGGGATGGTTAGTTTGGAAAAGAGGAAGCTGAGGGGAGACCTCATCGCTCTCTATAGCTACCTGAAAGGAGGTTGTGGAGACGCTGGTGCTGGTCTCTTCTCCCAAGTAGTTAGTAATAGAACAGGAGGGAACAACCTCAAGCAGTGACTGGGTAGGCTTAGACTGGACATTAGGAAACATTTTTTCATGGAAAGAGTGGTCAGGCATTGGAAGGGGCTGGGCAGGGAGGAGGTTGGGTCACCAACCCTGGATGTGTTTAAAGGTGGTTTGGATGTGGTGCTTGGGGATATGGTTTAGGGGTGAGCCTTGTAGAGTAGGGTTAATGGTTGGACTTGGTGATCCTGAAGGTCTTTTCCAACCCAAATGTTTCTGTGATTCTGTGAGGATGGTGATATACAGTTACAGAGAGAGATATTTGAGACTTCCATGGATGTTAGCTCCTCACATGAAAAGTAGTCATTAACGTTCTATCACTGTGTACAAACTCCAAACTTTAAAAGAAGGATCTCTTACCCCATCAAGTTCTTCTGAGAGGTTCAACAAGGATAAGTGCAGAATCCTGCATTTGGGAAGGAATCATAAACTGCACCAGTACAGGTTAGTAGGTGATCTGCCGGAAAGCAGCCCCCTGGAGAAGGATCTGGGAGTCCTGGCAGACAAGTTATCCGTAGGTCAGCAGTGTGCTCTTGTGGCCAAGAAGGCAGATGGGATCCTGGGGTGTGTTAAGAGGAGAACGAGGGAGGTTCTCCTGCCCCTCTACTCTGCCCTGGTGAGACCTCACCTGGAACATTGCATCCAGTTTTGGCCTCCCCAGTTCAAGAGGGACAGGGATCTACTCAAGAGAGTCCATTGGAGGGATACAAGGATGATTAAGAGACTGGACCACTGTCGTATGAAGAGAGAGAGCCCTGGGGCTTTTTAGTCTGGAAAAGAGGAAGACTGAGAGGGAATTTAAGAAATGTTTATAAATATCTGAGGGCTGAGCATCAAGAGGGAGGGAACAGGCTATTCTCCACTGCACCCTGTGACAGGACAAGGGGACAAGGGGTAATGGTTATAAACTATAGCAGAGGAGGTCTAGGACTAGGGGGAATGGAATGAAGCTGGAAATGGGGAGATTCAGGCTGGATGTGAGGAAGAGGTTCTTTACCATGAGAGTGGTGAAGCCCTGGAATGGGTTGTCCAGGGAGGTGGTTGAGGCCCAGTCCCTGGAGGTGTTTAAGAGCAGGCTGGACGAGGCTCTGGCCAGCGTGATCTAGTGTAGGGTGTCCCTGCCCATGGCAGGGGTTGGAACTAGATGATCCTTGTGGTCCCTTCCAACCCTGACTGATTCTATGATTCTATGATTCTAGGTTCCACCTCAACATGAAGAGGAATTTCTTCCCTGTGAGGGTCACAGACCACTGGAGCAGGCTGCCCAGGGAGGTTGTGGAGTCTCCTTCTCTAGAGACTTTCAGGACCCATCTGGATGTGTTCCTGTGTGACCTGTATTATATTCTATGGTCCTGCTCTGTCAGGGGGTTGGACTTGATCTTCGAAGGTTCCCTCCAACCCCTAACATCCTATGGTCCTATCATCCTCAAGATGACAGAGATCCTGCTGATTTCTTGTCTATCCTATGTCAGTTGTGGGCTTTAAGAAGCCACTGCTGCAGTGTGTCTGGTGAAGGAGAGAAGGAAATCACGATAGCTATTTTTTTCTGCATGCTGTTAGGCTGCAGAGCCCAGCCATCCTGTGGGAAGCTCAGTGAGGAAAGCAGCGGATGCACCTTTGCTTGCAGTGTGGAGCCTGCAGCCATCTCACTCTGCACATGTGCCCACAGGAAACAGGCACCGCTTCCCTTCTTCTCTTAAAGCTGCACCTAAAGACCCGTCTGAGCCTGGAAGAGAGAGACCAGGAGTAAACCCCGCTCAGACAATATCTCTGCAAGTTTAAATAACTCCTATAGGAAGTGAGCGGTGCTATCCAGAAGTAGAAGGCCAGCTTGTATAATGAGTTTCATATATTTGTGCTGGCCATGACGAACCAAAGAAGCAAAATTAGGACTGAAACCTATAATCCAAACCAGTCAGCATTTTCTGCTGCGTTTTGTGGAGCCTATGTCTCCCTCCAGAGTTTAAAAACAAGAAAGATGGTGTCGGTATTACATGTGTCGAGCAGAATGTGTGGACGCTTGGAATACCCCATGCCAAATTCATGAACGTTTTACTGTCTTCTTTGGGCAGAATCCATAAAAAGCCAGATCAACATTTTCTGAAAGTTGTGGAAAAGTTATTAAAATTGGAAATGCATTCTCTATGTATCTGCAAAGTGCCTCTTTGAGCACATATACTCTATCAAAGGGAGCAAGTGCATTGAAACATAAGGCTGGCACATCTGTGAATAAAAGCTTCAAATGCCCTCTGAACGTTGCTTCCCTTTGGTTTCAACTTCTTACCCTAATGGAATTTTTTTTAGGGTGTAATGGCTTAGCACAGTTGCAGAGCACGTGACAAAGAAACCGGAGATAAAACCTGATTTATTGCATAATGCTGACCAAGACTATTGCATCCCTGCTCTACCCACATCATTTTCTGCTATACTTGCTTCCTGGGCATACATTATGTGAATGGATGACCACAATACACAAACTACATTCTGGGAGTTGTTTCTGTTATCATTCAGATATTTACAAGTTTCATTATAATTTCTGTTCTCTCTTATTCAAGATCCACAAATCTTTAAATTGCAGCCAGTGAGAAAAATCTGTCTTCTTCCAAATGGTCAGCTGATTGATGTGGTAGGTTTAAATACACACACACACACACACACACACACACACACACACACACCCCAACATTAACTTTCCCAGGCCAGCTCAGGTGGAATCAAATGAAAACTGTATTTATAGGCAAAACTACAATCTACAGTGGAGTGCAATTAATATGTATAAAATATAGAGCATTTACAATATTTACAGGGATTTACAATTAATAAACAGCACAAGAACATCCCCCCCCCCAGTCAAAGACCAGGGAAGCTACTAGCTTCTCTCTTTCTGCCTACTCCTGGCTCCCCTGTACAAAAGAAGGGAGAAAGAAGCAGAGAAGTTAATACCGAAACAGTGCAGCCAAGGTCAAGCAGAAGCAAGATAGTATCTCTCCAGAGCAAAGAAGTGAATAGAGAAAAGAAGAGGAAATTGTTTTGGTACATCCAGTTTAAGTTCCTTATCTCTCCAATGGGATTGTTTAGAATTACCTTTATTTTCCTTTTCATACCCAATAGTGATTTCTTTATATTTTACTACTTTTCTGTTCAAGATCTGTGAAAAATTTTAAAGGCCTAGCCTAAAACTGCCACAATTGAACACCATGTGTATTTAGGAATGTCAGCTCCTTTCTCTTTTTGACTTTTTTTCGTCACCCCTGTTTCAAGCTAACCAACTAATAAGGAGAGACTCAACTAGGAAAACCATCCAAGCTGGAGCACTCCAGCAGCCCAGTGCGTATTACTGACTAAGTGCTGAAAGTCCCAGCAAGCTTCACTCAGATCTTCATGTTGCTAGAAGTTAAGGACAAATTAATTAGACTTGCAGCTTATGCCAATTAACTGTGAGGTGGCAGGAGAGTTGTAGCAATTTCCAGTGTGTAATATAGACATACAGTTCATTTGCTCTCTGCTGAAGAGTGTGCGTGCTCGACTCCTACTTAAGATTAGCTTACTGAACTTTCCAGCTTGGACTAGGATGGCCTCCAGGTGACCTATATGGATCAGCAAGGAGCTCCAGTATGTGGGGAATTGGGGTAACAATGAAAGGTACATTCCTTGGGTTGTATGTCATCTCTGAGTTTTGAACACAGAGGATGCCCTCACTGTCAGCCTAGAGTGCTCTTCACGAGCTACCTTACTTTTGGGTGAAATATTTTTCCAGGATTGTGGATTCATTGTATGGACAGACAGCTAGAGTTGTCTTTGACTCAGTTTTGGAAAGTATTTTTCACAGAATCACAGAATGGGATGGATTGGAAGGGACCTCTGCAGATCATCTAGTCCAACTTCCCTGCCAAAGCAGGGTCACCAAGAACAGATTGCACAGGTGGGTTTTGAAAATCTCCAGAGCTAAAGGAGACTCCACAACATGTCTGGGCAGCCTGGTCCAGTGCTCTGCCACTCTTGAAGAGAAGCAGCTTCTCCTTAAGTTCAGCTGAAACCTCCCATGTTCTAGTTCATGCCCACTGCCCCTTGGTCCTATCACTGGGCACCACTGAAAAGAGCTCAGGGCCATCCTCATGACCGCCACACTTTAGGTATTTATATGCATTGATGAAATCTCCTCTCAGTCGTCTCTTTTCCAGGCTAAAGATCCCCTAGTGTCTCAACCTCTAATTTTAAGAGAGATGCTCCAGTCCCCTCATCATCTTTGTGACCCTCTGTTGGACTGTCTTTGGCAGTTCCCTGATTTTCAGACCTTTCAGTTTTTCAGACTTTTAACTATAAGATTTAGAGCTATCCATCAAAGAACAAAGAAAGGAGAAAAAAAAAAGGAGAGCCTGTAGTCTTGGATTTGCTAAGGGTGACTTATTTGTGATATATATCCAGGTATAGTAACGGTGAGCCTCATTCGTGCTGCCCAATTTAATTTGTTCAAACTATCATGAGCTGAGCTTTGAAAGCATTCCTTTGTTAGTTTACAAGAATAATTCACATAACATTTTTCCCCCTCTGTTTTTCTTTTCGTTTCTGATCTGGCTAGGAGCTATTATTTTTCAAGATGCAGGATTTCCCCCAGCCATCGGGCCTATAATATCTTTAAAATTAAGAAACAAAAATGGAACCTTAGAGAGTTTTGGCAGGTTTTCTCCTCTAGCTTCTTGGTTCTAGATGTCAGGGTTTTTACAAAATACACATGGAGTCTTGAGTCTTGTAATGAAATATCTGGCAACACAGAGATGATGACAGCTGACCTACTGTGAGAAACCAACCTGTAGATGTGGTGGTCTGTGAGACATCCTGCCTCTTTTTCCTCTAGGGGTTATGCTGGGAGCCTAAGCAGATAAGTCACAGTTGAAACCTGACAGCGTTGCCACTCCCCATTGCAGACTGAATCCAATTGCATTCCTAAGGCCACAGCTGTAAAGCAAGTTTGTGGTTTTATTTTTGTTCTCTTCAAGCCATATTTTTAGTGCTGCCTATAATAAATCTTCATGTTTTGATTATGTGTAAAATGACAGTGACTAGAGACAGAACACAGCGCTACCAAAATAAACTCGCTTAATGCACAATGGTCCTGCCACAAGCACGGACTCCCCTCTTTGCCTAAACTCAATCTCATTTGAAGTGGTGCAGGGAGAAACATGGGCAGAAGGGAAGAGTCCTGTCCCAATGGAAAGAAAAGAAGCTTTGAAAGGGAGAGCCCAATTATATACGCTGGCAAAAGGCGCACAGAGTGTTTGTGCGGTTCGGGGAAGGCGCTCTGAATTAGCAAGAAGGAGAAGGCAGAGCCGCTTACGCCAAGCTCTGCAACGTGGCAAGTTGGCCACCGTTTCCTCAGGCTGAAAGTAGCAATTTGCTTTCATCAAAAATGAGTTGCTGGGAGCCACCAGCGTCAAGATGCTGGCCCACACTGAGGTACTGGGATGCAGGCAGCCTGGGGACCCCACCCATGCCTGTGAAGGGAGGGAGAGCACTTTCCCAATTCCCACTCTGCTCCTGTACAAGATCCAACCCAGGGCTGGGTGATGGATGTAAAACACCCTGAAGGATGTCACTCTCCCAGGAGTGCAGCCAGGCTCCAGACCTTCTGGTTTCTCAACGAGTGGTTCATTACTCTGCGTCTATGCGCTAGACAGTGCATTCCGCAGTTTTTTAGAGTGAACGCCAACAAGCACTTTGGTTAAGAGGAAAGTGTTTTTGAATCCCAAATGCCTTTGTTTAAGGCTACCTTCCCAAAAGCACTTAGTAAGCCCGCAGAACGCAGCAGCTTTTGAAACCTGCAGCACCAAAAAAGAAAAAGCCCCGCACTACGTAGGCCTTGTCCTTTAGAAGTGTTTTCTTGCATCAAGTGGATTTCACTTCATCTTTTCCAGTGAATGTAATCATGTCTGTCAAGTTCAACTCTTAGCTCAGACCATGTTTAATCCTAACATTCTAATTTTGCTTCCCCTTTCTGTGGTATTTGAAAATCACTTTGAAAATTGAAAATCACAGTGTAAAGCTCAGGTTTATGAAATTAGGTTCAATGATTTATTTTTTTTTTTTCCATGTTTCATCTCAAATGGTGAGGGGAAGAAGCTGAGGCCAGAGAAAGGTTCTTCACTTTTTTTGCCTTGGGAGGTAGAAAATGTATAACAATATTTGGAAGTTTCAGATTTATTCTTTATTAGCTTTTCCCTGATGGGTGAGCGAAGTATATTTCTGCTTTGAAGTACCACCTTTTTTTCTGCTCCTTTGAAAAGCTGAAATCTTGTTTTCTCCCAAACCCATCTCTAGCAAGTTTGACTTTTTTTCTTGTCTTTTTTTTTTAAAAGACTTAACTTCCAAGAAAGTCCTAGTAATACATATATCTAGTTCATACTCTCTAAATTAACCAGAATTTCTATTAAACTGTAAGGAAGGTACTTACTTTAGAAATATGTGTTCAAAGGAACCACTAAACTTCATGGCTCTATCAATACATACTTATCTCCTAATGGTATATGTGTTTAATATATATGTAAATAAGAGTTATTAGCAGAGATTGCATGTTTGGCTATAACTGTGGGTACCAAAAGATTACCCTGGGGATCTTTTAAACTCTTCTTTGTTTTATTCCACATGAGAATGATAAGATTTTTATTGAATTAAATTTAGTTTTATTTAAATTATCTTGATCTGTATCCAGAAAGTGTCTATTTAAGGGAAAATGTGTATCTGATTTCAGAGACTCAGAAAAGATACTACCATGCTTCTGCTTGGCCACAAGGGAATATGACAGGAACATTTTATTTCAATATTACTTTAATTAAGTAAGAGCTGATATGGGAAGTGTGTAGTGCCCCATAATTTGATATGGACATTTTCTAACCTTCGAAACAGACTGTGGAAAGCTCACCCTGTGTATCAGTTCCTGGAGTAAGCTACGGTGGATACTTTTCCAGTTTGTCATCTATTTATGGTGTCCTGGCAGTATTTTTTTTTTGCCTTATCAAATCCATAAGTTATGTCATTTCTATTTCTGTTCTTTCTTTGAATCAGTCGAGGTTGTGGTTTATGGTTGGAGGGTTTGGGAGTTTTTTCATTAGCTGTTACAGTGTCAGTTATATTCATGGCATTTTTATTTCTAGAGGAATTTGTGTGTCATTTTTGCATGCTTAGCACCTGCAAAAAATGGAATTTGAGTTCACTCTGTATACACCATACCTGAAGCCCTAGCTTTGCATTCACTAATTGAAGCTGGAGCATGTAAGTAACCTCATCTCAGACACACTCTAAGAGGTGATGTGCAAGTCATAAAAGTTTGGTAGGATTGTGGATGATTTTAGGGCCTGTTTTGGACATGCTGGTGTAAATGCTGCTTTGGTATGGTGGTAAAGCACAACCAGCTGCCTCCTTCAGCTTTTTCATTATTCTTGGTTTTCCTTCAGAAACTGGCTGCACATGAAACCTAGAGATTCAGAGCTAGTTTCTTAAGAAGTATCTTCCACACAAATCTTGTCTGAAGTTCTCTACCACACAGGGCAATAGGAGTATTTTCCAAAACCTCAAGAAAATTGAAAACCTTGGGATTATACAGGGTGAAACATATGGTTTAGCAGTGCTGAATTTTTGGTTTGGTTTTAGTTTATATCAGACAGGTCGATGAGGCAGAAAACATGCTCATGTTACGGAGTGACTATTCAGATATGCCAGTGAAAAGTGTGTAAAGAAAAGCCTGTTATGGAAAGGATGCAGAGGGAACTGCATGCTGCACAGATGTGATGTGGAAACACCACATCTTTCTTTATTTAAAGGAATGCCAAGCCAAAAAATATAAAATGCAGGAAGTTCGGACTTCTTCTGTATTGAGCTTCTTCTGTACCATCCTTATGCTCAGCCTGGAGGAGGATGCCCTGTGATCCTCAAGCCATATGGGGCAGGCTGAGTGGATCAGATCCTACTGTCTGAGAACAAGGAGATGGGAGAACATGAGAGCAAGGCAGGCATCTGTAGCATAGATGCTCTGTGCCACACGCTCTGACCCATGCACAGGAATTAACCAGTGTTTTGGTTTCCCCAGCATGGGAAACACCTGGCCCATGGCAGGTGAAGGAACACGCAGGGATCCATCAGAAAGTGCAGAGCTGGTATAGTGCCATAGAGCTATTGCAGATTTATAGTAGCTGTGGCATCCACTGTTTGCTGCAGTGAAGGGTAGGTGAACACTGCAGGGATTTTGTGTGTCATGAGATGGCAGAACAGAGCCAGCAGTGCTCCCTTCCTCAGTGTGCTCCTTTTCCATGTGGCAAGAGTTTGCTCAAACTCATCATTCCTTTATCAGTGTCTGCATTGCTGCTGCATTAGTGGAAAGAAACTGGAAATTAATTTGTCTATATTACTAGAGTGCTGCTGGGTCTTACAGAAAAATCTGCCTTAAACAAACAAAACTGTAAGGAGGGAAAAATAAATAATCGTTTTATAAACAACCTTATATCCACATCTTGAGAGTCTACCAACAATAACACCTTCCTGAGACTTTATAAGTGAGGTGATTAAGTACTTTTTCTTCATCCAAAGCTTTTGGGCAGGAATTTCAGTTCATATAAATGTCCCTCATGGGTCAAATCAATTTTCAGTATCTAATCTAACTTAAACACTGAAGTGACTCAGATTTTCTCTTGTCCATTGTGCTTGTGAATGGTCTTTGAATTTTCTTCTGAATCAATTGCTTTTGGATCTTTTTGGTTGGAGAAGACAGTTTTATGCAGAAGCACATAGTGAAAATCCAAAGAATTAAAAGTTCATTTTCAGACTGACTTAAGAAGAAGAGTAATCACTTCCACATGTACTAATTTTTCTTGAAATCTTGGGAAATAAGCTTACCTTATTATAAATGCAATTCTAATAAAATTAATAGAAAATCAAATTATATTGATAAAGTGAAATATTTTTGACAAACCCTTTTGTTATATTGGCAAAATAAATACTTTTAAGCCAGTGGCGTAAGGTAGGAATTAGACTTTCTTCATGATGCTTTACTTCAGAAAAACTTAAAAGTCCTGTGGAAATTACCATGGTGGACTTGTTTTCTTTTCCTTCATTCCTTTCCTTCCTTGTCCTCCCTTTTCCTCCCTCTCCCCTCTTTTCCTTTTTCCTCTCCCCTTTTCCCATTTTTTCTTTTCTTTTTTTATAATTCCTTTTCCCTTGTCCTTTTTTTTTTTTTTTTTCTCCCCTCTTTCCTTTTCTTTTATGTTTTTATCCCCCCAAAGCAGAATGCTCTGATGGAAATCTGTTTTCCTTTCATGCTCTAGTTCAATCTAGAAACTATGTAACACCAATGCATCATCTAGTGCTTCCTTCAGTAACTTGCTGAACTCTTCTTTCTTTACTTACCGCATTCCCTTCTGAGGTCAAAGCTTGGGTTTTACCGGTCAAGCAAACAGATTTTGGCTGTTTATTTAGTGGCTAAATCATGAATCCCTGGATGTCAGGGACCCAGTAAGTCACACACACAAAGAATTACATTTATTGCAAACAAAAGAGAAATGACTCCTCCAAATTCATGCACCTCTTGGTTCAGGTGCTGAGGTGGGACTCATTCAGATGAACCATTCAGTGTCTGATTTATCCCAGCACAGTGAGCCAGTGGTGGTCTAGAATACAGCAGTGTTCCCTGTAAAAAGTAGTACATTAATTTCTGGGTTTGTCATAGAGTGATGTAAACCTACTTATTATCCTTCAATTGCTGAAGTATCAGGCCCATATAAATGGGAGAAGATCATGGCTTGCTTTGTAGATGGTGCAGAGTAGCAGTGCCTGTTTGGATGTGCCTTTTCTCGTTTGGTATTACCAAATTAAGTGTCAGCTTGTGAAATACTTACTCTATCTGCAGAGCAGATGGAGTGGAAATGCTCATGTGAGTAAATATTTGCCATATATGGACTGCACAATCTGGCTGCATCCTTGCTTATACTCCATAATTTATGCTTTTTAAACAGCAGTGAAGAAACCTCGAAAGATTCAAAGGTTCATTTGGATTCTCATAAACACCAAAAGCTTGGATGCTTCTCTCTGCCTCTTGAGGCATTACAGTTTCTGTAAGAAATTTGGTGAAAACACTTTAGTTCAATACTTTCAGTCCTCCTTCCGTCTAGGTACAGTAAAATAACAGAATAGCTGTGAGGTAGCAGGGAACATTCACTGCATATGTTTAGACTCTAATATGCTTTAGATTTGGGTCAAGTATGATTTTCAAGATGGGCAGTCCCATTTTTACCTAAAAGGTCTGGTCTGGGTGGGGCTTTTTTGGTTTGTTTTGTTGGGTTCGTTTTGTTGTTGTTGTTTTAAAGTACCTAATTGAACTTGCATTTGGCTAATGTTAGTTGAATACAGATGCTAGATGAGGAAGATTTCAAAATACATTTTCCAAGTGAAAGAGGAGAGAAATAAGAAAATGTTGTGGGGGTTTTGTTGTTGTTGTTCTTTTAATTATACTTTTAAATTATTTTATTCTGAAGATTTATTAAAAGGAGAAGAAAACCCCTAAAGTTCTGAAGGGATATTAACATAACATGCCTGTAACTCAAGCTGTGTTTAATGAGAGGTGCTGTTTTTTTTCTGCCATGAGGGCTACAGTCCAATGAGTGATAGCTATGAAAGAGGTCACATACATATTCATCAAATTCGACATGCACATGTAAACTGGTTTTAATAGGCCATGACAGCAGAAGTTGTGTCAGGCAAATAGCTGCACATGTGCTTGTTCCCTCGACTGGCATATTTAGCCATTATCACTCTGGTATCCATGGATGAAATATTAGCTTGTTAACTTAAGACCATCAGTTGTTGCTGATGCTTAGTGGCAACCAAAAAGCACAGATTCCCTCTGCAACTTTATTATGAGCAAAGCTAGGATTGAATTATTGCAATTTCATTGTAATATTTCCATTTCCTTCCCTTATTTATTACAGAGGATATTTGTAAGTGATAAATTGGAATGCAGCTACAATATAAATAAAGGGGCTATTGATTTGCAAATACTCCAAGGGCTGGATCCTGTTATTTCCACAAATTTCTTGCACTGTGCTTCTGATTGTGCATTCAGAAGGAACAATGTTGCTACAGCATTATTTTCTTTCCATGACCACATAGCAGCCTGTATATTGAAAAAAGGAAAAAGAAAACCAAAGGAAAATGCTGTCCTCAGAAGCCTCAGCACAGCAGGGGGTAGATGACCATAGAATCATAGAATTGTTAGGGTTGGAAAGGACCTCAAGGGTTATCTAGTTCCAACCCCACTGCCATGGGCAGGGACGCCTCACACTACATCAGGTTGGTCAGAGCGCATCCAACCTGGCCTTAAAAACCTCCATGGATGAGGCTTCTACCACCTCCCTGGGCAACCTGTGCCAGTGTCTCACCACCCTCATGGTGAAGAACTTCTTCCTGACATCCAATCTCAGTCTCCCCATTTCTATTTTTTTTCCATTCCCCCTATTCCTGTAATTTCCTGACACCCTGAAAAGTCCCTCCCCAGCTTTCTTGTAGGCCCCTTCAGATACTGGAAGGGCACAATTAGGTCTCCTCAGAGCCTTCTCTTCTCCAGACTGAACAGCTCCAACTCCCTCAGTCTGTCCTCATAGGGGAGGTGCTTCAGCCCTCTAATCATCCTCGTGGCCCTCTCTGGACACACTCCAGCAAGTCCAGATCCTTCCTGTAATAGGGAGTCCAGAAGTGGATGCAGTACTCCAGGTGAGGTCTCATGGGATCATGCTAAAACTGTGTTTTAGTCAACATACCTGCTGCATCCCACTGGTGTGTTTTGCTTAAGGTGTGATAGTTGGGTTAATGGTTAGGTGGATGTGGCAGTTTTAGGCAGATGCCTAGGAAATTTTCCACAGATCTTGAGTAGAAAGTGGTAGAATATAAATAAATTACCATTGCTTGTAAAGGGAAAATAATGATAAGGTCTAAATAATCCTACTGGTCTGATAACTAGCATAAGTTAGTTGTATAGTGTTTTCTTTCTCTTTCTCATAGCTTTTGCTTGGCTGTTCCTGACCCAAGTAACTAACAACCTCCTCTCTACTTTTCTCCCTTGTAGAGGGGAGAAGAAGGCAGAGAGAGGGAAGCTACTGATAGCCCTCTGGTTTTGTCCAGGGGGTTCTTGTGTTGCTTACAAATTGGAAATATATGTAAATATTGTATATTTTTTACATATTCATTGCATTTCCTATTTCTAGATTTTAGTTTGCTTGTAAATAGAGCTTCATTTGCTTCCCTCCCACCACGCTAGTCTGGCAATTTTATGTTGGGGGTAATTCCAACCCACCACACCAAAGAGAATACAAAAAGTATTGACAAAGACTGTTAGGGGGCTAAAACATATCTCTTATGAAGAAAGACTGAGAGAATTTGGGGATTTTAGTCTGGAGAAGAGTGGGGACATATCTCATAAATGTTTATAAATACTTAAAGGGTGGGTGTCAGGAGGATAGGACCAGTCTTTTTTCAATTGCATCCAGTGACAGGACAAAGAGGAATGGGCATGAACATAAGAAGTTCCATCTAAACATGATGAGGAACTTCTTTAATTTAAAGGTGCTGGGTTGGACACAATGATCTTGAAGGTCTCTTCCAACCTGGTTTATTGTATTGTATTGTATTGATTGCGGGACTTGAATGTCTCTGCTGTGAAGAAAGACTGAAAGACCCAGGCTGTTTAGTCTGCAGAAAAGAAGACCAAGAGGGGATCTTCTCAGCATCTATAAATATCTGAGGGGTGGGTGTACCAGTCTTGTTTCAGTGATAAGACCAGGAACAGCAGGTACAAGCTGGAATACAGGAGGTTCCACCTCAACATGAGGAGATGCTTCCTTACTGTGAGGGTGCTGGATCAATGGACCACGCTGGCCAGAAAGGTTGTGGAGTCTCCTTCTCTGGGGACTTTTGAGACCCATATGGATGTGTTCCTGTGTGGCCTGCTCAATGTCATCTTGCTTTGGTAAGGGAGTTGGACTAGTTGATCTCCAGAGGTGCCTTCCAGCCACTACCATTCTATGATTCTGTAGCCTCTTTTTGTTATTCTCTTCTAGGACTGGGGAAGAAGAGTACTAGGTGTTCCTTTTCCCTTCTTTTAAGGGAATAACCTCTTCCTGCACTAGGGAAAAAGCAGAGAATGAGAAGTACATGCAGAAAACCGGGCTTACTTAGACAACAGGTTTGCATTTTAGGAAGGAAAATGAACTGTTTTGCAGTCATTTCCCCAGAGAGGTTTTTCTCCAGGCTGCAGATTTTGGCAGGGTGACTGGGCTACAGCAGTGCTTGCCAGAAAGAGCTCTGGATTGCCACAGCAGCAAATGTATCTGTGGGTGATGGTGCACTGCTTTATGGACCAAACTCACTGCTATACACATGTTAAGAAACCTGAAGTGAAAGCTTGAACAGGGTGAAAACCTTAAAAAAGAGAGTTGAACCTTTTTGCATTCTAATGGTGTCTAGTGAGGTGTGAATGCTTTGCTTTTCCAAAGTGGTTCCCTTGCATTTCTTGAAGAGTTTTTGCAAATATTGAGAGCTAGTGAAAGCAGATGTCAAGCTTGGCCAAATTATGGTGTACTTGATTGCAATTTAAAAGTAATAAAACAAGTCAGCACTGAGGCAGCTCATCTCAGTAAGCAAGGAAATAATTCCCTCTGTAAACAAATCACTCCCCTTCCATGTCAGATTAGATGAGTTAGCTGCCCAGGTCTGGAAGACAAAACCTTTAGGTGCACAAATAAGATGCTGAAGACAGCTTTGGAACTGTATTGTGTCCTAGACTGTTGGCTCTTGATGTGGTGGAGGAAAGCTGGTAGGAAGCTCAAAGTAGTTTTTTAGATTTTTCTTCTTCACAGGGACAATAAAACTTGCAAATTCCTGGTGCATGCTCTTATTTTGGACACAGTCCCTTCTGTATGTGGCCTGTGCCCTAAAAAGCTCTTTGTGCCAGATCTGTTACATAGTTGGCTAAGGTAGATTTATCCTATCTGAGAATTACTCTCCTCACAGGAGTGAACTCCAGCTGCACTGAATAACACTAAAGAGTCTTCTCTGGAACTGAGGCTGATGTTTATTTTAAGAAAGCACACCTCATCTTTGTAATTTCAGACTCCCACACAGCTGGGAATGCCATGACCAGTTCAGAAACCTGTAAAGCTAGCCTCCTGGGGCAGATACACTTGTGGGTTACTGCATGCTGCCTTGCATACCTTGTACTGCTTCTATTTTGTGTAAGATGGAGAATGGCATGCTATTAACCATACCAGCTGCAAGCAGATTCAGCTTCAAAGATAAACACCTCAGGAAATATACTGTGCTTCAGTTTTGAGGGGGTAATTTGAAAATTATCTGTATTCACAATAGCTGACAGGTTTTGAGAGGGTCTTTTCAAAATAGCTGACAAGTTTTGAGAGGGTCTTCTGTGCCCATTTGTCTCACCATTTTCTGAATTTGGCAGTACCTGCTTCAGAGGAAAGACTGAGCTACAGCCAGGCTAACTGCCGCTGTTTGAAGGTTAGTCTTGCTCTAATCGTCTAGAGATGAGTATGGCAATATGGCTTGAAATAGAAAGCATCATGACCTGGCCAAAATGTTTCTTAGCACTGAGTCTTTCTACTCCAAGCAGTTTTGGTATCCAGATAAACAGTGATTCCTGCCAGTCTTCATGTCCAAGCTGGAAGAACCTCTTCCTCACAGAGCTGGAGACACAGAATCTTTGTGTACAGGTCACTGAAACATCAGAGATTCCGAGTCTGACTTCTTTGTCATCTTCTGTAGCTCTCTAGGGAGACTCTAGCACAAGGGGTCATACGGAAAGCCCTTAGGTGCTGCTGAGCTATAAATGAGGATAATTTGAGTGCAGAGAGATTGAGAGTTGACATGAGTTAATCTTTTACTGTTTCTCTATTTCTTATTTGTTAATGCATCAAGTCTGGTTTCAAATATTTTGAAACCTGAGATAACTCCAGCTTCAACTGTGCAAGAAGAAGTCTATCCTATAAAAAGACTATATCTTTTTATTAAAAAATGCACTAAGTCGTGGGAAAATATTTATAATGAGGAATGATCTGATAAAAAAACATTAGAGGCTTGGCTTTGGCTCATATAACTTTTCTGAAAGAGAAGTGACGTGTTTGTGTATTTCTTATCAAACAACCCTAGATTTATTTATATCAATCATTCCTGCAACATGACATGTGAAATTAGCATTGTTATTTAACTTTGCATTGCAGCAGCAAGCAGCATCATTTTTAATCTTGTCTAGATGGAGGGGATGGTTTCCAAAACAAGGAATTGGCTGCTCTTTAATAACGTAGGCTGCACTTTCGTTTTCATCTGAGTTTAGGAGCACAGTTTTTTATGGAATCCAGAAGAGAGTGAATTTGGAAAAACTTCTTGGTCGTATTGAGAAACCTGTCCTCAGAGCAGGACAATAAGTTCCATTCTCTAATCACAGAGCATTGAAATTTTTCTTCACTTTTCTGACCTCGAATCAACTTTCTGTCTTGGACACACAGTCTACATTTGAATCGCATTCATTCTGAAAGGCAAATGCATCTGAGCTCACAGTCAAATCTGTTTATTTTACCTTTTTTTTTCTCTTTTTTATATTTCTTTTCTGACAAGCTGTTTGGCCTCTTTGATTTATTGACGTGCTGAGTTAATTCATTATTTGTATATGTAAGGAGTTAGGGGTTCTGCTGGGGTAGATTTTTCAGCTGTGGCATGGCCCCGGCATAGACTTTCCATACTGGAAAGTCTAATTAGTGGATGAGGCAGCAAGAGCTGCTTGTACGGTCATTTCTGTGTGTGATTTAATTGAACTGAAGAAATACAGCATGCCCATGGTTAGTGCCTCTAAGTATGCATACTGGTAAATTTACTGCAACTGTTAAACAGTTCCATAAGCTTCTGAGTCCATGACTCAGTGCTTCTTTGGTGATGTGAGTGCAGCTTTCCTGCATAATCCCACATTGTTGGTGAGATGGAGAAACACTAAGTGATAGAGACTTCACCTTAGCTGCTAGAAGAGGAAATCAGAATTTGTCAGTTAGTTGGTTTTGAATGAGGTCTTCTGCTAGCTTGCCCACAGAGAATTTTTTTCTGCAGTATCAAATGTCAAAATCATGTGAGATAAAGCCCATTTAGCTTGTTTTGATTTTTTTTCTCCTTTTCTTTAGATTGCTACTCTTGATCTAAAAAAAAAAAAAAAAAAAAAAGTATCTTCACCCTAATGTTTTAGAGAAAGCCTTTCAAGTGAGTTTGCCTTTCTGTAGGCATCTGCAGTACTCCTGGGCACCAAATGCCAGCCACACTGTCCCAAACAACTGACCTTGCACTCCCTAAGAAATAAGCACAAACAGGGAAATGAAGCCTCAGGCTTTTCCCTTGCTACCCTGCCCAGTGGGATAAGCCCAATGTACCAGTTCTGATCACTTTCCTGAGTGAGTAAAATGTTATTTGGCACATAGTTCCCTACAGTTTATGGGGAGGATTTTCCAATGACGTGACATATAAAAGATGGTGTCTTGCCTGTGTTTTTTCCTTTCTCTCCTTTCTCGCTGACTGCTGGGTCACCGTTGTCTGGTTGAACATACACAGCGTGTGCGCTATGTGAATTCACACTTCCTTGGCAAAGGCACCTCATACAGAAAGCTCACTCCATAAATAACTTGCCCTGTGCGTTTATTCTGCTCTGAAATGCTGTAAAAAATAAAAGGCTACCTATCAAAGTTGTTTGTCTAATAATGGAGGAAGGGGACGATATTGTAAACACTGTCCAAATGAATTGTAGTAACCAGAATAAATGGTGGTTGCTGTTAGAGAGCACTGAGACTGAACTGAGGCCTTTTCAAATACATCACATGTGACTTTAATCCATTCCAGAGCCCAGGTCTCCTCTAGATTGGGAAATTTGATGCTCCAAGGTGCTAAGCCCCTGTATTGCTATCGAACTCAATAGGGCAGCAGTCTGCTCAGCACCCTGCTGAGGTGATCAATCTGTTGTGGACCTGCTTCTCCAGGCCTGATCCTGCACAGCATTTCTGGATATACTTAATTTTAGGTAGGGATGTATTTCAGAAGGACCGCTTTAAGTCACTTGGGTATAGTGCTTTAAGCACCAGGGCTCAGGCTGCCTTCAGTTTTTCTGTCACTGCTTTCCAGTGTACTTTCCTCATTACAGTCTACTCAGGTAAAGCCCTAGTTCTCTTTTGACAATTGGTGGTTCGTCTCCTTTTGGGGGACAAACATTCTCAGCACTCAACTTATTAATAATAAGCTGTGCCTAGGGTTTAAAGGAATGTGTTTACAATGTATAAAAGAGACTGCAGAGGATAAAGTTAAATTAGATCCAGTCCAAACTTGATTTTATGAGAAAGTTTAATCCAGCAGGTGCAGAAACAGTAGGGTGGGGAAGGGGTGGAGGAAATAATAAACCAAACCAAAAACATTCTGAGCCATCAATATTTGCTGCCTGAGAAGGGGCTGAATCCTGCTTCAAACAGCCCTGGAGACGCCACCACTTAAGGGTCAGGAAAGGAACTCTTTTGAGGTGACATTGAAGCCTTTCATAGCGAGCGGGCGGGTTGGACAATGATCATTTTCTGTCTGTGCAGGCCAGTGACCTGGCTGCTCACTGACCTGTCCTCAGCAGCCAGGACAGAGTGGTAACCAAATCCCCTGCATTTTCAGGGTGGGGGGCAGAGGCAGTGCCTGCAGGGCCTCCGCCACCCAGCCATAATTATATGGCCAGCAGAGGAGTGCCTCTGCTTGTGCATTAGGCCCTGGCTGAGATTAGTAATTATAATATCAGTTTTCTTCAAACAGGTCTGACAGAATGGCACTGGTAGCAGAGGTGACTCAAAGTTTAGTAAGTCTTAGGGAAAGTTTACTGTCTCCTGCTGCTTTCTGTCCCACAAATTCAGCCTCTCTAATAACCAGCACTGGCCACAAACAGTAGGAATCCTTTTCAATCACTATTAGTGACACTGCATTTCTGTCATATTTGACCCCTGGGCAAGCTGCAGCCCAACAAAAAGCATTCCCCACCGAAAGTATCCAGACATCCAGGATTTACTCTGTGACAAATGACAATTTTAAGGGCCCTTAAAAAAAAAACCACTGAGACAAATTCACAGCAGGACTCAGGAAAGCCCTATTCCAGCCTCCAAAGGAGATAAGGGATAGGCATAAACTCACACAGTAGCACCCCATCTTTGCCTGTGTGACTTCGTGTTTGCTGGTACCTCCAGTAGGAAACTGCTGTCCCCCTTAAGGGTATTAAGAGCATAAAAAGTTATTTCTGTTATACACCAAGAAGTTTCCTAAGACAATAATGTCTTTCTTGCACCTAGATGTTTTTGCCTGTAGCTTTTTCCTGCCGTAGTTCAGCCAACACTGCCTTTACTGCGGAAAAAGTGCAGCGCACGAAGGTTGTTATAGCCACCAAACCAAGTTCTAATCTTGCCTTAATTAAAAAAAATATAAAATTCTCTTGGTTCATCATTAAACATAGTGATTATTAAAATTTTGTTGGGCCCTAGAAAGAACTCATAGTAGGGTTTTGTTTGTTTGTTTGTTTTGTTGTTGTTGTTTGGTTGGGGTTTTTTGCATAGTTTCTCATAAAGACAATTGTGCATTTGAGACACAGAATCACAGAATCAACCAGGTTGGAAAAGACCTCAGAGATCATCAAGTCCAACCTATTACTTAATACCTAACACCTCCTGACAACAAAACCATGGTTCCAAGTGCCACATCCAATCCTTTTTTGAAAACCTCCAGGGACGGGGACTCCACCACCTCCCTGGGCAGCCCATTCTAATGGCCAATTGGTGTCCAGGTTGCAGACACCAGTATCCAGGTAAGTGTTCACTGTTGTAAGGGTATAAAATTAACCTGGAAAAGGCAATTAGAGGCAGTAGAGAGAAGAATGACTCTCTTGAGAAATAGGAGCAGAATAAAGAGGAGATGCATGGATTTATCTTCCTTAGATATTTCTAGCTCAGTAGTTCTAAGGCAGATGCAGGTTGTTCAGTGAGATCTACAGGATGAAGATGAGGCTGTAGTTTAGTAACTGTAATGAATATATTAAAAAGTCAGAAGGTGTAGCAAGACAGAAAAGCCAGGGTTTTTGATGGTGCAACTTCTTACATGCTTTTCCCAGCAGTTCTTCCTCTTATTTCCTCACCCTGTGATTTACAGGCAGGAAGGGGGAAAACAAACAAACAGCCCCAAAAAACAACCCAAAACCATAAACATATCATGGCTGTTGGTTTGTTTATGCCTGATCAGATACAGTGGTCATGGGGGTCACCCTGAATACTTGTGCACTTGTGATAGCAGATGGCACATTGTCCCTCCCAGCTGCTGTGACCATGCGGGCCAGCAGCATGCTGGGTGCAGAGAGCTGCCTAGGTGTGGCAGGCACTGCCCCAACAGGGAGAGCTGCATTATTTGCCCTTTCCTGATATTTTCCTGCAACACTCACAGCTGATATTTGAACATATTTGGGAGGGTGTGTTGCAGACACACCTGTGCCCACAGGTGTGTTGCCTCTCTGACCTGGGAGCCTCCCTAGGAGCCAGGCTGAGGGGTGCTGTCCCTAGTCAGCATGGGCATGTTCAGTGCATGCCTGCATCAGTGACTTGTGAGGCCCTTTGCCTGGTGCCAGGTTTCTCATGAGCAAGCTGGGGAGTTTATTGGTGACTGGAGGCAGAAGGGAGGGCTGTGAATCTACTAAGGAGGTACTTTGCTTTTAGATCAAGAGTAAACTGCTTTCCTCCAACCAGTTCTGTGTGCGTTCCTTGCACAGTACCTACATGGTCATACTTCTGCATGCAAGCTGAGAGCTTCACTGTAGTTTCTAGGCTTCTGTTTTCTGGCCAGCAAACCAATTGCTGGCACATCTAACTTCCTAGTGGCCTATTCAGCCTCCACAGGTAGAGAAAACAGGATGGATACACTCAGGATTAGCACAGAATGACTAAGATGTAGGTAACCTCTCAGCTGTGTCATGCAGTTTCCCAGAAATGGGTTAGGTGAATGAATATCTATGAGGTGGAAGGGTTGGATTTTTCGCTTATTGATGTAACAAATATATGTTAAAGGGTAGCACAAAATGACTACCATTTGCAATAGACACCTGTTATGGGGTAGGAAAAAAAGAAAGTCGAGAATTGCTGTGCTTCTATATGTATTTTGGGGCCTGAAATTGAGTGCTTTCTACTATCTTTGATCCATTTCTTGGCATTTTGCTGAAGAGGGCTAATCTAGATACATCATAAAAGAGCAGTGCGAAGAGTGACCAGTTACTACTTGCTTTGTGCTATGTAAGAGTGTCTTCCAGACCTTGATATGTTCTTAAGATACTGAAAATAACCTAAGAAGGGCCAATTTTGCTGCTGGGGTTGGGTACATTGATGTGAAAGTCCTTCATGCCCATGGCAAGGCATACAGAGTACGTAAACGTGGCATGACACAACTGAAATCCTAGGTTTGTGCTGGGGTGGGTCAATCAAGAGAGCTTAAAGTGAAGCATGTAGGCCTTGCTGTACAACTTGAGCAGAAATCAGGTACCTGGGACAATGTGTGTAACCTACTACTGCCCCCAACTTTATACCCACTTCAGAGGCTCTAGGCTGATATGTTTATTTAAGCACCAAAAGTTGTGCAATTGGACAAAAATCCTGACTGAGGCAACTATCACCCCAGCCACCTGGTTTTGTATTTTATGACTGGTTTACAGCTGCCTCAGGTTCCTCAATATGCAACTGAATCAGCTCACTCTTTGTGGCCAGGGAGGAGAAACCCATAAGATGTGAGGGGATACCTATACATTCAAGTAACAGGAGGACCCCACATATCCTCAACATCATCAGTATTACAGAGCCCAAGAGATAGCTGCTCTTTGAGTGCTCAGCAAGCTGAAGTCCAGTCTCAGGAAAGACAGGTTTTCTTTCTGGTTGTTTGGGCTTTTTTTTTCCTCCTTAATGTCATTAATTGATTTTCTTTCATTGTGGCCAAGGGCATGGATTACTGAGTTCCCTCTGAGCCTGAAGGTGCAGGATACTTCTGAAGTCTTGAGGCAATGTAATTAGTGAGCTCTAAAAAGAGATGGAGCCCAGTTAACCTGTCAGCTGCTACTGGAAACTTGCAGGTGAGCTGTGCTGACCCTGCAGAATGCATGCAGTAAAGCCATTAAAAGAAGTCCAGCCTGACTGCTGGGGAGGAGAGGTATGTCTTGTGCTTAACACATCCAACAGGGATTCAGGAGACAGAAACAAAAATCTTGCTTTCCCAACTCCCCTGCAACAGCCTTGCTGCCTGCCCTTGGGGTGGCCACTTAGTATCTGAGCTAAGTTTCTGCATGCATGTGCAAAGCTGTTTTTTCTTAGAAAAGGCTAAACATCTGACGCAACTGAGCCCTGCTCCTAATAGCTGACATCAATATAAAGTATCCCAGCTGAAGTGGGTGGCTGGATATTTACCCTTGAGTAATGACTTTGTCACTTGGGCTAACCTACAATGGAGAAGTATTTTAGGCTTGTTGACTTGCTGCTATGCTAATGCTCATTCCCATGGTTCTTCTTTTGTGTGCGTGTGTTGCTCTGTGTGAAAATCTGCATCTTTACATTTCCAGTGATAGTACAGACTGAGTTACTATAAAGCTCTGTGGAGAAACAACAGGACAGACTAGTGTTAAAAGGGAGAGAAGCAGAGGTGACTCAAAGTTTAGAGAGCTTTAGAGAAAGTTTACTGTCTCCTGTCGCTCTCTGTTCGCCAGAGTTGGCCCATCTAAAACCAACATTGGCCAACAGCATTGGGAATCCTTTTCAATCACCATTAGCAACACTTTTATTTCCATCATACTTGACCACAGCAGGCTGCATCCCAGTGAAGAGCATTCCTTTCAGAAAACCAGCAGACATTCAAGTGCAGCGGATTTACTGTGTGAAAATGGCATTTTTAGGGGCTTCTGAAAATGTTTAAATGAATGCTCTTTTTTTTAATTTTATTTTATTATTCTTTCTCACAGCTTGATTCTCAGCTTAGAAAACCCTTCTTGCTAAACAATTTCAGTGTTTCCTACAGGAGCTTAGAAGTAGGTTACTGCTGGCAATATAAATGTTGTATTGCTGCTGTGAAATTACACGATTCTTAAGGCCTGCGTACTGGCAAAACGAATGTTTGCAGCTATTTTGTTCAGGGTGAATGAATTGGGGTTACTGTTGCATGTTTTTGAATCGACAAAAGGATTCTGCCACAGTCTTTTAGTGCTGATGAAACTCTGCAGTAATGTTTGTGAGGTTTTCTTGTTCTGATTAAAAAGGGTGCCTCCCATAATAAAGCCCTACAAAAGTTGAAAGGAACTTAAAAGGAGAATCTCTCCCCCTCCCCCTCCGTTTGGCCCTATTACTAAAACTTTCAATATCTTCTTAATCAGAAGTCTGGTTTCAGGTCAGAGAGAGGGAGGCAGTGAAGGGATATAAACTGAAAACTTGCTTGTTGGAGAGAGCAAATAGGAATAAAGTCAGCCTCCATTACAAATCAGAGCTAAAGCGGAGTTTTAAGGAGCTAGGTAAATTTGATTCTCAGTGTGGTGGAGTGGTAGGACCTCCCTTCACTATGCAGACCAGACTGAAGTGACTCTGGGTTTGGTTCCTTCCCTGTGCAGAAACGCCTGGGCTCATGCCAGTTGTGCCTGCAATCAAAGGGAACCTCTTCTGCAGTGAATTATGTGATGGGCAATTATGTGCAAATAACGATAAAAGTATGGGCTTTGTCAAGGTTCCCTAGAGTCCATGTTTAAAGTCACAGACTTTTACTCTCCTCCCCAGAGGCTGGACATTTCAGGAGCAGCTTGTGGACTTTGTGCCCCTCATAATGTTTTTGCTTGTGTGATCCCAGTTTTGGGGGTATTGCTGAACCAATGGCTGCTCCCATGATAGGATTTCCACATGCTGATTCCACATGCCGCTCCCTACACAACCTGTAATTGTGTCTCGGGTTAATCCCACGGCACTAAATTAATAACCCAGTTGAACAAAGTCAGTCTTTTACAGCTACCAGAGAGAAATGAGCATATTTAGGGTGTTTTTCAGCCCACCTGTGAGATGAATCATCTCCTAAAGCAGTTGTAGTCTGTTGTTAATTATGGAGCCTGGGTGAGTCATCCCCTAACCAAAATGCCACCGGTGAGATTGGGTGAATCCAGGCCTGCAGTCCTCTTGCCCGAAGGCCTCCTGGGCATGCAAAGCAGTGGGTACAAATTTGGTTTGGGTTAGTGGGAATACATAATGCAGTTCAAATACCATGTGTAGTGGAACAGTTGGACATATTTCTGCTATTCTCAGGGAAGAAGGGCGGCAATGCTTTTGGAGCTAAGCACATCATTTAAATATTGGCCTTCTAATTGATCCCAGCCCTGACAAAGGCAGACTTGACATTACATACTATGTGATCACTGGCACAGCAGGGGCAGTTATGCAGAGGGGACTGAGTGGTGTGTTCATGAAAGACATGATGGAAAGCAAAATGTTGCCTCCAGGAAATTATGCTCCCACACACATGCGGTCTGGTCTTTCTTATACCAAGAATACAGGGAATATTTGATGAACTGGATCTTAAGTGAGCAGAGTGTGTTTCCCAGTGTAGCTATGTGGTCTCCTTTAAATGCAATACTGTATTTTCAGTGGGTAAGCAAATTGGTTTTGTTCTGATCTGTTTTGTTGGCTGTTTTTTTTTCTCCTGATATCAGCCAACAGCTTGAATTTTCAGTTTCCTACAGTGAAGTTGTGCTTGTCCTCTTCTGAAGAGTACAGAGCAAAGGTGTATAGATGTCTATGTCATAGGTAGCAATGTGGAAGACGAAGTTCAATAGTGCTGGCTTTAATCTAGTTCAAGGTCAATATTTACCTGACTGTCAGATAATTTCTTTCCAGAGATCGCTTCCCTATAAACAGCTCTCATGTCCTTGTGCACTCTTAAATTATAATAACATTCACTAAAAAGGTATTTGGATTACTATACTGCATTTAACTGACTGGTTCATTCAAGCATAGTTCAGACCCTTCATTGTAGATTGCCCACTTCAGACTTCAGGTAAGATGTGCTCAATGAGCATGGGTTCATCTTGTTTCTGCCAAGTAAAGCCATTCTTGTTTTTCATGGTATTTTCCAACCTAATCTCTGTTATTAGGATAGAGGTGGGAAAGTGTGTATGGCTCTTACCTGAGCAAAAAGAACTGGCAGCCACTGGATGCTGAGAGGATTTAAAAGTGCAGCCAATACAATGCTCACAGTGATCAAGCTGAAGCTATTGCTGCTGTGGCAACTGCTGAAGACTCTTAGTTAAAGGCTTTTTTTCAGGGAGGATGAGGAAAATTCCTAGTCCCATGACATGAAATAAAGAATTATATTTTTTTTCCTTGTCTTTATATGCCTCTTTCTCCTCTTTTACATATCTCAGTGCCAGAAAGGTTCTTGTTTAAAAGCTTTTGTAGGTGTTGGGAACAAAAGGCTCTGAACTGGTAGTCTGATCCACCCAACCAGCTTCTCCTGCCATAGACAGCTGTTCTTTCCTTTCAAGCTCTTCCAAACCACTCTGATTCTTCTTTTTTCTTTTTTTCTCTTTTCTTTTTTTTTTAAGAATCATCAATCATAACCTTCCTAGTAAGGAGCAGAAGATATTTCTGAATAATAACTATAAAATTTCCTTGCATTCCTTTCAAGGCAGTCTGTTGCTCTTCCTGTAGTAACTGTCCCTTCTGTCTTTCTTACGGTGTGTTTCTTCTTCCCCAACTTCTCTCCAAACATATTGCCTACTCTGTCTTCCCACTTGTATCACATTCCCTGATTTTTATCCTTTCCATCTTGTTTCCATGGCCCTAGTCTAGTACCATTGAAATTAATGGACATGTTGGCAATTTCTCTGTGTCTAACAAAGCCGGATGCTGTCTAAGTGCTGCTGCACTTGGACCAGTAGCAAATGTATCAGGTTGCCTATGAAACTCCCTCAGACTGGTGCTCTACAAGAGAGCCAACACTACTTTTGTCAGGCCAGCCAGGATGTACATCATTACCAAAGAAGCATCCAGGCTGTGTGAAAAATGAAGTCCAACTCCAAGATCCTAAGATGAATTGGAGATTAACTGCCTCCCGGTTCTGTTCCTCAGGCTGAGAACTTTAGCATACATATGCTGGAGGAGAAGGCATCAGGGAAGATGGGAAAAAATGGAGTAGAGAAAGGGAAGTTTTAAAAGCCCTGAGGCAAAAACTTAGCTGTCCTCTGCAGCATTTTTTAGCTCTGAAAACCTCTTGTTCTCAGCTACCAAATGAGTGCTCATGGTGCAAATATCTTGGTTTGGTTTGGTTTTAATTCTCTCCATAAGAGTTTGAGTCTGTACTGGTAAGGTAGTTCGGCTTTAGGAACAGTCAAAGATTAAAAAGTTGCTCGGAAAACTTTGCAGTAACATAGAAATTTGTAATATCATAGAAAGTGTGTGCCGCCTACCTCCTTGCCACACTGGAGAGCTGTGTTACAAAAGGTTTGCTTGGACTGGTGGCTAACACTTCCATTTTAGCTGCAATAAGATTGTCCATGTAAATGAGACAAGGCAAAGCTACTTGAATATAAATAAATAAATAAATAAAAAGTAGAGATTGCAAGAATCATAAATCAGGGTTTGGAAAAATGGCTATATTTTGTCCTGGGTCCAACCCCTGCAAGCCCTTTAGTGATGCATTAGAAAGGCAACAACCCCCAGCTTTCACTAGTCAGTAGAAACCAGGCGGTATCTCCAAAGAGAAATTCTGTGCAGCTAAAACCCAAGGCAGCCTGTCAACATACTGTCTTTCTTCATCTATGAAAAAGGAAGCAAATGGCAACTCATCTTCTATTTTTCACACCTCAAGCAAATGCTTACATTTGAAAAGAATCAAATTGGTCTTTTTTATATATACTTACAAGACACTGTGTGCATAAATCTGCAGGAATGCCAGAGAAATAAAAAGGGCACAGAGGAAGAACCAGCAGATGAAGGAGCCTGTACCTATGGAGCAAAGGAAAGAGAAAAATAAATGATGGCCAGGAATAGATGAGATTAAGTGCTGGGGACTTGGCACAGTCACCTGTTGTGGCAGAGAGGAGGAAATGTGGAGCAAATGTCACTGTTTTTGGCCATGTTTGGTACACACAGTTGTAGCCAGTCACAAGAAATTGTTAGAGGCAGAGAGGTAAAATTGCATAGGAGGAAACAATTTCTAGGGTTGGTTTTTTTTTTCATCTCAAGGTGCACTGGAGACTGTGGTAGACAGACTGAATGCAGACCCCTGATAAACTCAACATATCTGGCAGAGGGGTTGGACTAGATGATCTCCCGAGGTCCCTTCCAGCCCCTAACATTCTGTAATTCTGTGATCTGGGATTTTATGCTTAAATGGCCTCATTGACTGTCATTAATAATTTGCAGCAAAACTAAACAATAATTGAAATAACTTTTCCATGTTAAAAACCTACCCTAAATAATTTTGTGTTTTCTCTCAGAGATCTGTGTAGGACCATTTTATTTCAGATATATGTACAGGACCAGCAGGTTCACAGCAATCCTTGAAAGGTTAGAGAATTTGTTTGCTAAGATACTATTGCTCTTCCAGTTGTTTATTGCTTTATCTGACACCTTAAGCACCTTCCATGTTGCTGAGGGTTGTCAATAAATCATGGACCTTGTACCAAATTAAGAAGACCATCTGTTGAAGAAAGCCTGTGTAAGGAGGGTTCCTGGAACACAATGTTGATGAAATTGCACCCTTACCATCATCTGAGACCCTACTTTCTCTGCCAAAAAAAAAAAAAAAAAAAAAAAAAAAAAAAGAGAGAGAAAGAGGGCAGGGCTGGTTTTCTCTTGAGCAACACAGCTCCAGTGAGTCTATAATTTGCAAGTGTCTGTTGATTGAGTTTGTGTGTTAATGGTTATAAGGATCTTCCTCCTTAAGCTATAAATCACATTTTATGGTATTAATTCATAGGAAATGATTAAAGCATCCTAAATAGGTGAAGATTTACAGGTTTAATATTAGCTGCTTGACTGGCATCTCCCTTTGATGCTGTAGTGCCAGAAGACTGATTGGAGTGAGTTTGTTTTTATGGAGTTATTCTTCATTAATAACCTGTTTCTGGTTCCATCAAACATTTGCAAAGGACACAGACGACAGTTATTTGTTCTGAATATGAGGGACTGTAGGTTAAATGTTTTCCTTCATTTCAGATTAGTTACAGTACTGTGTTCTCTGCCTTAAGCAGCAACTCACTGCTGAGAGATGTGTGAAACACAAAAGCAGTCAGGTTATACTCTTCATGACATGAGTTTGTGAAAAGGCAAGGTCTGTTGTGAAGAGTCCACTGACTCTGGGCTTTTATTCATTTAATCATGCACGTGTTTTCAGTTTGGGAGTAGCCTTGCTGGGGATTTGAAGATATGACAGAAGAGATGCCTGGGAGATCAGTTCATAAAATATTTTCTTAGGTAGGGCACAGCAAAGAAGAAACAAAATGTTGTGAGAAATAGTTTGAGAGTTAGTACTCATGTTTCAGGGAGGGTAGATGGCAATGTAGAGAGGACCAGAAAGATCGTCATTGAGGCTAGGAGAGTCCTGGATGGTCTGTCCATATCAGGAGGGTCCTGATATGTCTGTCTTGTGCTGGTGTGAAATAGAAAGATCTTTGTTGTATGAGATGTTGAACTCCAGTCCCTTGGTGTGTAGATGTGCATACATTGTATATCCTTGAGTCACTACATTTCTACAGCAAACAAGGCTTGTGCTGGCACCTCAGCTGTACACTTCTGTTAAAAGTAAACATTAATGTAGGAGTGTCCCCATCTTTAATCAAACTCTTCAAGCTAATAGCAAACAGAACTTTGAGGATGCTGCCTTTAATTTTGATACAACCATAAGGCACTTTCGATCTCCTGAAAATGAGACACTTTTTTTGATGTCATCTACATGATACACATTACTCTGTTATTCAGTACACATTAAGATCTCAATACTACTCAGCTCTCTTATTGCTCAAACCAGCTCATCAGACCACGTACACGTGCTATTAGCCATCGTAACGGAAGGTGGATTAAATCAGTAGTATCCAAATTGTGCTCCACAGACCTGAATGTCTGCTGAGATTTAGCCAATCTTGGGAATTTTTCATGCTTTGAATCATCCATTAAGCCATGTTCACAGAACTTCACCAGTCAGAAACATATCATCACCTGCTATGACTGGCAAGACTTGACAGGAATCAATGTAGTCATGCAGCCCCACTCTGCCTGAAGAACTGTCTCTTTTCCCAGATTTTGTTCAAAATCTCTTTCTGTGAAAGCCAGCAGCAGTGTCATTGCCACTGCAGTATGATGTAGTTACCAGTAGGAGGGGAAGAGTCTTCACGATCCACTTTATTTGAGATGTATCTGGTATGAAATAGTTGTGGATAGTTCTGGCTTTTCCTTCCAAAAAGTTGATGTGAGAGTGAATCATTACTACCACAGAAAAAGAGAAGAAGTAGAATATTTGGATGTTTATATTTTAGAGGTGATCCATGCACAGTGCCTAGAGCATCTTGTGATGAGATGTCACATCAAATAAGAAATCCAATACTCAAATTCAGTTGTCATAAAAAGGTTTTACTTTGACTTTATTCCAGCATTCTGACTCCATTCCAGAAAAATAAAGACCCACTTTCAGAAGTAGTTTTATTTTGCTCTGAACGCTCTTCACATACACTAAATGGAAAAGAACTTTCATGTTCTGGTTAGAGAAATTAACTCAAGGAACATTTTAATGCTACTTGCTCTTATTTTTCATTTCACGTTCCAGAACACCCATCTGTGGTGCTTGCTAAAGATCATAAAGCATCATCAGGCTCTCCTTTGCCGTGCATAATGAGAACCAGCATTTCAACAACACTGGGAAGAAGCTTTATTTACATAGCACAAAGGAAAACAGTTTTTTTGGAAGACCAATATTAATCACGGGCAGTACAGAAAATCACAAGGTTTTCACAGCAAAACGCAATCCAATGCGTTTATTCTAGCCAGGGAACAGGTTTCTGATTCTGAGACCAGTTCCACACCAAAGCAACACAAAGGGCTTCTCCAGCACAGTGCCATTAAACCTCCTCCACCTCTCTAAGAGCTCAGTTGTGACAGCACTGAGTGTGTTTAATGAACTTTGAAGTCAATGAGACTCTCTCCATGACATCTCCTAGGTCTATGTGAATAGACCTCTGGGAATAAATGTTTTCTTTACTCTGTTCACAACTGGTTCACGCTGATGCATTCCTGAGGCTGGGCAGACAGACAGGACATTCATTTATGTAGATACTATTGGTGTCTGTGTTCTATCTCTCAGTCTCAGAAGAGCCCCTGCCCCTTTGGGACAGAAGTCTGGAAGGAGAGCCCCATCTTTTAGTGAATATAATTGTAGGTTTGGGATTTGGATGGCATTTGTGTTTGGATTTGCAGAAAAGAGAGCGGCATCTTTCTCTTGCTCTGTTAGCAGAGACAAGGATTTGCTTTGGATATCTTTTTTGTCAGCTCACTGAATTCAGTAGAGAGGTACCTGATGGATCCCTTACACCACTGAGATGACTTGCTGACAAACAGATAAGATACCTCAAACTATGACTGGTGATAATTATTCTCTGCCTTCTTAACACAATCTAAATTGAGTGGAACAATGGAAGGGGGAAACCAGGCCTGCAGGCATGAGCTAAGGCTGACAAATCTGTAGAAAACTGCTTTGAGTGCACTGGACATTTCAAAAAGCTGTTGGATGGTTTCTCTGTTGTTGTTTTTGTTTTTGTTTTGGTATTGGTTTGTCCTGTGATGCTGTTTAATACCACTTAGATTCTTACTTCTTGTCTGCTTCCTTGAGGAACATATCTTTCTTACAGTTTGAGTGAGTTTGCAAAGGTGTGTGAGATTCCTAATGACTTCCCTTGAGTCAGGTCAAATACTTGCAGCCTGTTTTATATCCATTCATTCCAATTTTTAATCCACCAGAAGCAGTTTGATGCGAAAGTTGTAACTTTGTTCCTTCTCAAGCTGCTTCCTTCACTGTTCCAAAGAGAACACAGCTACTGTGTTGCAAACAGTGGTAGAATAAATCCTTACATACATTAGTTCCAAGAAATGCTCCTGGGACATGTTCCTGGTGATTCCCTTCTGATGTCATCTCCTGATATTTGCATTAAGAATCTATGACTGCTTGGGGGAAAAAAAAAAGGGTCAGTATTGCAGCATTTCTGTTTCCTGGACCACTGTTTTTCACATTCAAGGGGAAATCCCATCCAGCCTAACAGTGATCTTTTTGGCATTGCATTTTAATAGCTGCCACCCATCCAATCAAAGCAGGGCAGAAGCTGCCAAGCTCTAGGTTTTCCTTGCTTTATTCCCTGAAGGATGTCCTTACCTCCCCTTTCTTGGAAGTTTGTTATACATATGTTTGTGATTCTCTCTTCCCCAAGATCATGTTTACTTGCACTTGGTAGAGCTTTTGAGTGGATTTAAGCCACTAGTACAAAGCTTGATAATTGCTATTTTTCCACTCTTTTACAGTCATTCTTTTGTGATGGGCAAATACATTTCACGACACAATAATGTGCCTTGGCAGGTTTGATCTCATTCTCATAATGCAAATGTTGATAGACAACCAAGTCAATATGCCAGTTAAAACAGATTTTGATGTTGCTTATCTACAGCCAAAGTTCTTGGCCCCTGGTGCACAACCAAGCCATGTGTAAAAAGGTATTCAGCTCTGAATGACATCACTAACATCTGTTGCTGCCCATAACATTTAGTCTTCAAACACCATCAGCAACAACAAAAATCAGCCAGTTCAAAATCCAGAAGTGGAGAAATGCAGGCACAGTGAGAGCAAGCTTGGATTCCTCTGAATTTCTGCCTTGCCTTGTGCATGTAGTGGTGCTGTCCTTGCAGTTCCAGTAGCCTGCCCTTGGGAGTCCCTGATCATTGCCCCAAGAGAGTAAAATCACAGAATTTCAGGGGCTGGAAGGGACCTTGAAAGATCATCCAGCCCAACCCCCTTGCCAGAGCAGAATCACCTACAGCAGATTACACAGGAACACATCCAGGCCAGTTTTGAGTATCTCCAGAGAGGGAGACTCCACAACCTCCCTGGGCAGCCTGTTCCAAGGCTCTGTCACACTCACAGTGAAAAACTTTTTCCTCATATTTACATGAAACTTTCTATGCCTCAACTTCCACCCATTGCCCCTTGTGTTGTCATTGGGCACCACCCAGCAGAACCTGGCTCTATCCTCTCAGTACTCACCCTGCACATCTTTATAAACATTGATGAGGTCACGTCTCAGTCTCCTCTTCTCTAAGCTAAAGAGCCCTCAGCTCCCTCAGTCTTTCCTCATACAAGATGTTCCACTCCCCTTAATCATCCTCATGGCTCTGTGCTGGTCTTTCAAGTAGCTCACTGTCTTTCTTGAACTGAAGGGCCTAGAACTGGACACAATAAACCTACTTTCTGAGGAGGGCAGCCCAAAATGCAGCCACACCCCAACCCATCCTCTTAGTTCTCACTCAAAGCAGGTGTTGAAGGATGGTAAATGAGAGTGGTACTGAAGTGAAGAGTGATAGTATAGCCTGTGCTATGCAGAGATCAGCCTCACCTTTATGGCAAAATTAGCTTCTAATAATTTCAGCTACGGATGATAGTCTCCATAGTATTCCTGAGAGGTGAATTCCAATTGCCATTTTCCAGCTATCCTGAAGAATGGGAAGTATCCACCACCCATTCAGCTGTTTGCATTTGTCTATGAGATATCTTTTGACAAATTTGTATTTCTTTTCCTTCTCTGTCCCTCAGAGTTATGGTTTCTCCTGAATCAGGAGCTACCTAGAATAGAAATGGGTAGATTCAGATTGGATGTTAGGAAGAAGTTCTTCCCCATAAGGGTGGTGAGACACTGGAACAAGTTGCCCAGGGAGGGAGTGGAAGCCTCATGCCTGGAGGTTTTTAAGGCCAGGCTGGATGTGGCTGTGAGCAACCTGATGTAGTATGAGGTGTCCCTTCCAACTCTAACAATTCTATGATTCTAACTAAAGCTCCTGTTGCCTTCAAGGGCAAAAAAGCTGATGAAGGGTCTAGAGAACAAATTATGGTGAGCAACTGAGGTAAATGGGATTGTTCCATCTGGAGAAAAGGAAGCTGAGGGGAGACCCCATTGCTCTCTACAACTCTCTTAAGGAGGTTGTAGTGGGGTGGGAGTCTGTCTCTTCTCCCTAGTAGGAGGTGATAGGACAAGAGGAAATGGCCTGTGGTCTAGGTTGGATGTTAGGGAAAAATTCTTTACAGATGGAGTGATCAGACATTGGAATATGCTGCCTGGGGAGGAGGTGGAGGTGTTCAAGAAATGCATGGACATGGCATTTTGGGACATGATTTACTGGCTATGGGGTGATGTTAGGTTGATGGTTGGATTCAATGATTTTATAGGTCCTTTCCAACCAAAAGAATTCTATCGTTCTATGAATGCATCTGTACTTTGCACAACCTCCCACAATACTTGAGCCCCATCTTGGTGATTTTTCAGAAAATGTGGAAAGAGCCCTGTTTCTAGATTAACTGTTGTTTTTTTTTCCCTCTTTGTGGATGGCAGATGGGCTTCTCTTATTCACAGGCACTGTCCCATGTGTCTGGAGCCTGATAACCTCAGTCATCTGAATCACACGCATGCAGAGTCATGAATCCTTGATAAAGGTGCTGAAGCTTCACATATTCTCTTTACTGCTTTTCTTAATCAGAAGGTTTCTCCCACCATTCACTGAGTCCTCTTGAACATTGGCCACAACAACCCCATGCAGTGCTACAGGCTGGGGTCAGAGTGGCTGGAGAGAAGCCAGGCAGAGAGGGACTTGACAGTGCTGGTTGATGGTAGGCTGAACATGAGCCTGCAGTGTGCCCAGGCAGCCAAGAGGGCCAATGGCATCCTGGCATGCATCGGGAACAGTGTGGCCAGCAGGAGCAGGGAGGTCATTCTGCCCCTGTACACTGCACTGGTTAGGCCACACCTCGAGTCCTGTGTCCAGTTCTGGGCCCCTCAGTTTAGGAAGGATGTTGACTTGTTGGAGCGTGTCCAGAGAAGGGCAACAAGGTTGGTGAGGGGCTTGGAACACAAGCCCTATGAGGACAGGCTGAGGGAGCTGGGGTTGCTTAGCCTGGAGAGGAGGAGACTGAGGGGTGACCTTATTGCTCTCTACAACTACTTTAAGGGAGGTTGTAGCCAGGCAGAGGTTGGTCTCTTCTCCCAGGCAACCAGAACAAAAGGACACAGTCTCAAGCTGTGCCAGGGGAGGTTTAGGCAGGAGGTTAGAAGGAAGTTTTACACAGAGAGAGTGATTGCCCATTGGAATGGGCTGCCCGGGAGGTGGTGGAGCCGCTGTCACTGGAGGTGTTCAGGAGGAGACTTGATAGGGTGCTTGGTGCCATGGTTTAGTTGATTAGGTGGTGTTGGATGATAGGTTGGACACGATGATCTTGCAGGTCTCTTCCAACCTGGTTTATTCTATTCTATTCTATTCTCTCCCAGACATATGTTTTTTTTTTTTTGTGCTCTGCTGATGTGTATCTTGAAGCTATGTGATTTTTAAATATAGGAAAAGATACTGTGGCAATGATAATGGGAATAATAGAAGAGAATGATGAAATAAAGTAAATTAATGTTTAATGCTAGCAGTGGAAGTTAGATATGACATTTTACTTATATTGTTCTGTCTTCTAAAGCTACAGTTTGGAGTCCTTGAGGAAAAGAAGGTTTATTGAGTTTTGTTGTATAATGATGCTGTTGCAAATGTACTTGCTCCTCTGAAGCTATTATCTCCCCCATCTCCTCGACTGCTCTGGATTTGCTTTGACTCATAGATTTCATGTAAAGTTCATCACAGAATCATAAAATGGTTTGGGTTGGACTTAAAGATCATCTAGTTCAAATCCCTTGCCATGGGCAGGGACATCTTCCACTGGGCAAGGTTACTCAAGGCCCTGTTCAACCTGGCCTTGAACATCCCCAAGGAGGGAGCATCCTCAACTTCCCTGGGCAACCTATTCCACTGTCTCACCACTCTCACCATAAAGAATTTTCTCCTAAAATCCACTCTAAATCTGTCCTCTTCAAGCTTAAAGCCATTGCTCCTTGTCCTATCACTACAAGCCCCTGTAAAAAGTCTTTCTCCAGCTTTCTTGTAGGACCCCTTCACATACTGGACAGCTGCTCTAAGGTCTCCTTGGATCCTTCTCCAGGCTGAATAGCCTCCACTCTCAAAGTCTGTCCCTGTAAGAGGGGTGGTCCAACCCTCTGATCATCTTCTTGGCTCTCCTCTGGACCCTCTTCAACAGTTCAATGTCCTCCTTGTGTCAGTACTCTTTCACAGACTAAGAGTCTCTGCCATTAAATAACAGAAATGTTTTGGCTGGAAGAGACCTTTAAGATCAGCCATTAAGTGGAAATTCAGGTCTTAACTTCCTTTCCAGGAGCTGTGGTTAATGAACCTGCACCAAGATTTCCTACGTGATTTGCGTTCGTACCTGTGGTTATACCCTAGTGTTCCTTGCAGTGAAACAGATGTTTGTCATATGGTCCTAAACATATCAATGGATTTGGGCTTTCCAAGTGATTTGTGTGCCAAGGTATTCAATTATGGCTCTGAATGGGCCTGGGCCATAGAGCTGTGAGAGGAGCTTATTTAACAGAAATTCTAGAGTGGTTGGCATGTTGTGTTTACCAGGGTGAGGTGAACAGGAATGAAATGCAACACTGGAAACAGGGCTGTCATGCAGATGACTCACTGCAATCAAACACTGAGAAAATAACAGTCCCTAAATGTTATGTCTACCAGTAATTAACTGCATTTATTGCAGGACCTATAGAAATACAGAAACTGTGAAGCTTAGGGAAAACTGAATTTGATTTTTCAAACAAATGCCAGGCTGCCCAGTGTTTGGTTTGGGGTTATTTTGTTGGTTTTTTTCTTTGCCCCCACCCTCCAGCAATTTCTTTGCCAAGCAAACTGAAATATGCTAAAATGCAAATGATGATGTGTTTCAGCAAGGAAATTCAATCTCTGAATGCAAACTTTGTTTTCAAAAGCTGAAACGTTTAAATCATCCAGGTTCCAAATTGAAAGTAGGATCATATATACACAGATTTTATTTAATCAGCAGCTTTGACATTTTAAAGTTAATTCTTTTCACCAGACACTGTATTTCCCCCCATTGAAATATTCCCAGTTTATCATAGAATCATAGAATTGCATGATTGGAAAAGACCTTAAGATCACTGGAGTCCAACCATTACCTAACATGTTTCTGTACACAACTGTTAGACAGTCTCCTTAAGCACCTCATCCAGATAATCTTTCAAATACCTCCAGAGATGGTGACTCCATCACTTCCCTGGGCAGCCTGTTCCAGTGTTTGATGACCCCTTTTGGTGAAGAAATTTTTCCTAATATCCAGTCTAATCCTTCCCTTGTGCAACTCTAGTCCATTTCTTCATGTTCTATCACTTGTTAGCTGGGAGAAGAGGCTGACCCCCACCTTGTTCCAGCTTCCTTTCAGATAGTTGCAATGTGGTCTCCCCTCAGCCTCCTTTTCACCAGGCTGAACAATTTCATCTCTTTTATCTGCTCATCATAGAACCTGTGTTTAAGACCCCTTACCAGCCTCATTGTCCTTCTGTGGTCCTGCTCCAGCACTCCAATGCCCCTCTTTTAGTGAGGGGCCCAAAACTGAACACAGTATCCAAATATGGCCTCACCAGTGCTGAGTACAGGTTTGCACACAGTGAACTCACAGTATAATAGGCACACTCTCTATAGAGCTGGCAGATTTTGTTCCAGATGTGACTGTATGTGTACAAAACATATAGCACATAATGATTTCCCCTGCACACACACCTTTTTGTCACTAGTGCTTCAAAACTGCTTGGATATACTTGCATAAAAATTGATGTCACCAGAGATGTACTCTTTATTATCAGGGAGGGCAGGACAAGTTTCTATAAACCTATTCCTGAATAAAAATGTTGTGAATTTTCAGTGCAGTGGGCACATGGTCAACAAATAACATCAAAAGGTGTCTCAAGCTGAGATACTAGGACATGTGTAGCAAGGTGTTGGTCTCCTCTCCCTAGTAATGAGTGATAGGATGAGAGGAAATGGCTTCAAGTTGCACCAGGGGAGATGTAGCTTGGATAGTAGAAGAAACTTCTTCACTGCAAAAGTTACCAAACACTGGAGAAGGCTCCTCAGAGAGGTGGTTGAATCCCCATTCCTTGAGGTGTTTAAAAGATGCAGAGATGTGATACTAAGTGACATGGTCTAGCACAGACCTTGGTAGAGTTAGCTAACAGTCAGACTCAATCATATTTGTGTTTTCCAACCAGGACAATTCTATGATTCTTTGTGTTCTTTGTGTAAGTGTTTTGAAGGTTTGTTATTGATATCAAGTGACCAAAAAAAAACCCAAAACAAACCAAACAAAAAAACCCCAAAACACAAAAACAAACAAAAAACAAAGGCAAAAAAAACCCACAAAACAAAACAAAAAAAAAGAGTGAAGAGTAGATGGATGTACTCTGTCTTGACAAAGTGTGGGTATCTGAAAGGCAAATCCTTTACTGAACAACAAAAATTGTACCTTTCCAAGTAGGTCTTAGAAAGCCATTTTTCTCTGCAAAAGCTACCAGTCCTCATGCAGTGTTGAGAAAATAGATTGAGTAGTTAGGAGATTAGTGACCTCAGGCAAATCAACACTACTTGTCGCAATCCATTTAAACTTCAGATCTTGGAAAAGCTGTTTGAAGACTGTCTTTGTGAGCCAGCAGCAGGCTGGCACTCTTTTTTCTCATCAGGATAATGATCCCCCTCTTGGCAAGTGAAGACTTGCTCCATGAGACCCTGCATCCATGCGTCAGTTGGAGAGCAGCCCAGGAAAGCGTGGCACTGCTAGCCAGACAGCTTGGCAGTGTGGACATGTGAAGAGCAAGAACATCTTTCTTCAGCCTGGTCAGGAAGGTGGTAATGCAGCACTGAGTGTAAGTTCACAAGGAGCCCTGCCAAGCACCTTCTGGCTCCATACTAGAAGAATGGTGCACAGGAGCCAAGGCAGGGAAGCCCTGAGAAAAGGCCGTGGCCAAAACTGTAGAAATCAAATCTAGGTCTCAGGAGGAGGGGAAAAAAAAAAGGCAAAAAAAAGGCACTTTTCTGACCAAATCTGGAATTTCACCAATTGCTTCTATTTAATGTGACCCTGTGGAAAGCGGGGCATTCTGCTACGAACTTCTGAAAGGGGAGCAGAGTGCCTCGGCGGGTGATTAATCAACCAGAATATTCAGCTGTGTGTGAGACGCTTTGGGGGATAGCTGTGATGCAGTTTGTGGAAAGAACGAGGTGTCATTGCAATTTTTTTAGGGCTATAAGTTTGTAACCGATTTTTGTCTCTCCTTGCCGGCGTAACGGTTTGAATGTTAATTTAATTTTGCAGAATATCATTTATGTAAATGTAATTAGAAGGGAAACATGATCGGGAGATGCACAGCACCAAAGAAAATTTATTACTCCGAGGGGTATTGCTCTAATCATTCAACTGCAATATTGAGTTTCCCCAGATTTAATCTAAAAGCAATAAATTACAAAAGGCTAATGTCCTGCCCAACAAAAAGCTGTCATGAACCCAAGTTTCTGGGGGTGGGGGTGTGTGTGTGTGTGTGTGTGGAAATTCAACTTCATTTCAGCAACAGGCTCTCCTCTTTTGCACATTCCTTTTATGATTCCAGTCGAGTCAAAGTAAAATGAATACAAATGTGAGAGTTAGAACACTTTCCCTGAATATGTATGTCTGCTGGTGATTGTAACAATCAGCAATCCAAGGTGTTGGGACTCTGTTATCTCAGGCAGAATTAGGAATGCAGTCTCACAAAGACACAACTGCCAATTCTTCCCACCTTTCCGTGACCCTGTGATTTAAAGGGAAGACAAACTCAAGTCTGATTATTCCCAGTGTCCATATGAAAGCGTGTGGCTAATGTGCCGTCATTTTGATCCTGCAGACAAAAAGATTGAGGTAGAACGAGCTGACTTTTTGCTTGTGTTAGTGACTGTAACCTATGGACTCCATAGGAAGCACTGTCTGTGTGGGGAAGTTGCCCTGCCAAAGCTGCTGGTCTGCATCTACTGAGGGGATGTGTTAGGAAAACAGAATGAAAAAGGAAAGGATGATCAAATAACATCATGTGGTTACTTCTCAAAGCCCCTGAGTAGCAGTCCTGGTTTACAAGTTGCATCTCTCCACTTACAAAAGCCTGCAATGGGAATTTGTCAGCAAATAAGCAACAGCTAAGCAAAATAAGAACTGGTAAATGCCTGACTAATGTGCAGGCTAAAACACTGTTAAGTGTTGGGGTTTTGTGGTGCAATGTAGTATGAAAGATGATGCCAACATTACACTTCTCTAAGAAGCAGAGTAATTAGTACAGGAAATAGGTTTCTTATGTTTTATTTAGCCAAATCCATCTCTGGTTTAACTCCACTGTAGCCTGTGTTGCATTTGTTCCTATTTCCCAGTGTTCCTCTGCACAGTTCCTTTATACCATGACCTTTAATTCAATGTGATTGTCTTTTATTTTAGGTAGGGGCCGTAGTTCCTCTCTCAATTTGTTAGTATCAATTATGTTGTAAGCCTGGGTTTCTTGGCTCACAAAATGAAACCCATCAGATCTGCAGCAAGTTTTTATGAAGTGCACATTGGCAAGTTTACAGATTCCCACAGCTGTAGATGGAACACAGAGAGAGGTGCAGGGCCGCAGCCTCAAAGGCACAGAGAAACAGAACTGGGAGAGGGCTCGGGAGAAATGCAAGGAACAGAGAAAAGCAATGTTGTTAGAAGCAAGGGAGGAGGGGCTCAAACTATGAATTACTCATGTCCTTGAGAGGAAATACAAAACAAAGGAAGATAAGTAACTAGCAGTCTAGAGAGCAAGAGAAAATTACTCGGTTCATGGGGACATATTAACAAGCTGGTGAAGATCAGGGTATGATGCTGACCAACAAAATAAAGCCAATTATGAAAACAAGTGTTGAATTAATATCAGTATCTTACTCCTCGTCCCAGCCAAGCTCCAGAGATAATCATAGAATCAACCAGGTTGGGAAAGACCTCAGAGATCATTAAGTCCAACCTATTACCTAATACCTAACACCTCCTGACAACTAAACCATGGCTCCAAGTGCTGCATCCAATCCTCTTTTGAACACCTCCAGGGACGGGGACTCCACCACCTCCCTGGGCAGCACATTCCAATGGCCAGTTACTCTTTCTGTGAAGGACTTTCTCCTCACCTCAAGCCTAAACTTCCCCTGATGCAGCTTGAGACTGTGTCCTCTTGTTCTGCCACTGGTTGCCTGGGAGAAGAGACCAACCCCCACCTGTCTGCAACCTCCTTTCAGGAACCTGTTTAGAGTAATAAGGTCTCCCCTTAATGTCAAAATTTTCCTTATGAATGACTTTGTCTTGAGAGCAAGTAGGTCTGCAGTGGGGTTTTGTGCTGTGATGGCCCTGACAAGACAGGGAGGCAATTGCTGCCCCCTCCTCCTCTTGCCTTTTGTAGGTGCTGCAGAGTTCCCTCACTAGGAACTCTTCTTACAAGTCTGCTTCTGCATGACAAGCACTTCCAACTTCTGCTTTATTTCAGCCAAATCAAAGTTAAGCTGAAAAGAAAAAAAGATGATTGAATAAACTGTTATGAATCTATGTCCTGCATCAGCTCCTGTTCTAGCATAAACCTGCTAGAGCTGTAAGTCATAGAATCAGAGAATGCCAGGTTGGAAGGGACCTCAAGGATCACCTGGTCCAACCCTTCTAGGGAACAATACAGTTTAAATGAGATGGCCCAGCACCTTGTCAAGCTGAGTCTTAAACCTGCCCAATGTAGGGGAATCCACTACTTCCCTTGGGAGATGATTCCAATGTCTAACTGCTCTCATGGTGAAAAGTTTTCTTCTGGAGTCTAATCAGAATCTCCCCAGGATTAACTTTCACCCATTCTGCCTTGTCTTTTCCATGTGACTCCTTGTAAAACGGAAGTCTCCGTCCTCTTGGTAGCCAGCCTTTATGTACTGGTACATGGTAGTAAGGTCTCTTAAGCCTTCTCTGCTCAAGGCTGAACAAATCCATTTCTCTCAGCCTTTCTTCATATGGCAGGGATTCCAGTCCTCCACCCACAGTTATTTATGGAGGTACAAATGCATGCAAGAGCACACAGGACAAAATGCTGTGGGTACACTTAATCGTCAGTGAACATGCACAGTACTAATCATCTCATCCTCGATTGTATGCAAGTATAGCACAGATCATGGCAGACATCTACTTCATGTTTGCATAGATTGTTCACAGCTGGGACTAGTTCCATAGCTTTTTGAAGACAAATCAGTAGAGAATGAAAAAAAAAAAAAAAAACCACAACAAAATAACAACACAAAGTAACAGTGGAAAAGGTCTTACCTTAGTAATCTATGGTGCATGTGGATTGCAAGATGTAGTGCCAAGAGACCTGAGATGTATTTTTTCATTTCACAAGATGTAATTGCTCAGGTTGTGAAATAACAGTTAAGATTTCTTTCTTTCTTTTTATTTTTTCCCCTCTCTCTGTGGTTGCACAATACTCGAAGGAAAATTCTGCATCATGGAAAATGTTTTCTGCCCCAAATGAAGACTACTGTTCTAAGATTCCGTCAGATGCATACATGAAGATTTTATTAGTCAAAGACATTTTCCAAGATCATCATCATTTATTACAGTTCTTGTGTTTCCCATTCCAATGAGATTTATAATTATAAACTGGTAATTAAAGAGGCTCCACTCTGTAATTCCATAGGAATTCCACTGTGGTCTGACATTAATTAACAACCAATTACAAATTATGATATAACTTCTAGAAAACCCCACCAGTGTCTAACATATCAGCTACAATGAAATGTTAGAAGGAATTTTGCTTTCGTAAGCTGGAGCCACGTTGCAGATCAATCATAGAGTGATAGAGTTGTTTCAGGTGGAAGAGACCTTTAAGACCATCGAGTCAAATCAGCTCTGTACTATTATATGCTACAGATGTGTTTCCACCACTCAGCAATTATATGGGTGGGCAGGCCCCACCTACTAAGGTTTTGAAAGAATTTTTCTCCTTGTCTTTGTTGCAAGAGGCATCTGTCTCATAGGATTTCAACCTTCAGTTACATCAACAAGTGTGCACACTTTGATGCTTAGATTTTATCTGACTTGCTGTGTAAATTAGGGTGATATGATGCCCAATACCTGCATGCTGGATGCAAGCTTTCTCTGGCTTCTAAGTGCACGTAAAATGATTATAGCCAATCAGCAAGAAGAGATAGACAGTTACTGGCTCCAATGGGAATGTCTGTGGGATAGAGAAAATGTGATAGAAGGTTAAGAGGATAAGCTTGCAAAATTCTAAAATTATTTGTCCAGCTACATTAAAGATCTTCTATCTAATGGAATTTGTATGCCCCCCAAAATCTGACAGGTAGAATGCTACCTAGAGCTATGTGGATAATAAAACAGACTGCTTGACATCTCTCTTTCCCTTTTCTTCCTTTTGAAAATGTCTTTTACATTTTTCTTTTCTTTTCCTGAACTCAGGTCAGTAATCATCATTAAGCTCTCCTGAAAGACGGGGGACGTGGAATAATACCAAAATCCATTATTTGCAAAACCATGTAAAGAACAAGACACATAAAAAGAGACAACATTTTTTTTCCTTGCATGGATGAAATAATGAGGTAAGTTTTCAAAGCCTCGCTCTGCAGATTAATTTCCACCATCTCCATTAAGCCTAGTAAAAATCACGCGTGTGTCTCTGAGTACTTCTTAGCATGCTCCTCCCTTGCGTCTTTGCAGCTCCTCCCTCAGACCTTCCACAACTCCTTTGATCAAACCTCCAAGACCTCTCCTGTGAAGTGAGGCTTTTGATTTGATCAAAGTTTACATGGGCAACTGAGTGTGGCCCTTTTAGTCACCTCCACGGCCAGATTTTGTTGTTGAACAACACTGGTCTGAGCATAAAGCTGTTCAGGGAAGTACTAGTGTGACTTATTTAGCAGCCAATATTTCTTGACTTTGGAGTCCTCCCTGTTTCTCAGGGTCAGTGTGGTTGCATGGATGCACATTGTGTATCTTTCCATTGTAATTGTTTTCCATTTTGCACTGGAGGATATCTATGGGAGCAGTCCTCTTGTTTAAACTCAGACAAATGCAACAGTTTTGACCAAGATATAATCCTCCCTGTTGCTTTCTCCCTCATTAATGTGAATGTACCTGTTCTCCTCTGAAACAGATACATTTCAGCTGGGAAATTCCCATAAAGATCTCATGCTGTTGCATTGCATCTAAGTTTTTATCAGGGCATCTCTGAGTAGCTTTGCCAGTTAGACAGGAATGTGTCACTGGCAGCAAGGGACAAAATGCAGTTTTGACATAGGGAAATGTTATAAACTTGCTAGATCAGGTCAGCAGTATGCATGAAGGAACCTGCTGGTTTTGCTTGTAACTATCCTACAAGGGATTACATTTTTAAGATCTGACTACATGCATTTTAGCTATTAGTATGTTCTTTTGGTTCTGTGCCTAAATAAGATTTAGAGGAATTTGGAGAGCAGCTGGATGCTAATGGCTTGGGAGATCCAGCATCAAAGGAAACTCATAGCAACCAACATCCTGTCAGCAAATCCTAATGTTCTATATTTAAGCTGCTATTAAAATTATGTGTTGTTGGTTTTGTCTACCTTCAACTCAGAAGTTTGGTTTCTGTAAGACTGCAGAACAAGACAGGCTTGGTTAGGCTAATAAATTTATCTCACCGCTTTCTTTTTAGCTCACTGTTGGTCTGACAGCAGCTGGAAGGGCAGATGAGAAAGGTAAGTATTATGTTTCAAGGGGAGAGTTATAAAAGTCTAAACTGCATCCAAAGTATATTTTACTCCTAATAATGAGAACTGGATGAACAGCCGGGAAAAAAATATGAACCTACCCCTACTACATTGGTTCAGAACTCACTGATCTAATGCAGTCTTCCAAAGAATAATTGATATTATATAATAATAACTGGCAGTTTATGTCATGAAAGTGACACTTGACACTTTCCTGCTAACCAGTTTAACATCATCAATTAGAACATCACTTGTGTAATGACATTTTAGTAACCAGTTTAATATCATAAATTATGACATCACCTTCTTTTATGGCAGCAGGGTTGAATAAAAGGCTTGCTTTAGAAAAGAGAGAAAGGGGGGAAAGGAGAAAACTTTAGCATTGGCTCTTATTTTGTACTTATAAAAGGTGCATATGTCCTAGCCCTTTGGTTACTGTTCTCATCAGGGTGGATCAGAGAACTGAAAAGTTACAAACAAGGGTGAAATATACAATTGAAAAGAATGTGCTTTGGGTTAGCACAGACAGCCTCCCAGTAGACAGTAGTGTCCTTTGCATAACACCCATGGAAATCATCCAGAAATGGAGAAAAAAATGTTATGGGCATGCTGATGAAACCTAATGAACTCAATTATAGTGCAGCAATATTTACCAAGGTGAGGTGTGAAAGTTCAAGATTGCGTCATTACACACCAGCTGGGTCAGGGCAATCCCAAGCATCGATGTAAGCAGAGCAGCAGCTGGCTTGAGAGCAGCCCTGAAGAAAAGGATTTGGGGGTGCTGGTGGATGAGAAGTTCAACATGAGCCAGCAGTGTGCACTTGCAGCTTAGAGAGCGAATCACATCGTGAGATGCAGCAAGAGAAGCATAGCCAGCAGGACGAGGGAGGTGATTCTCCCCTTCTGCTCTGCTCTGGTGAGACTCCACCTGGAGTACTGCATCCAGTTCTGGAGTCCCTATTACAGGAAGGATCTGGTCATGCTGGAACATGTCCAGAGATGGGCCATGAATGATGGACATGAGGATGATCAGAAGGCTAGAGCTCCTCTCTTATGAGGACAGACTGAGGGAGTTGAGGCTGTTCAGTCTGGAGAAGAGAAGGCTCCAAGGAGACCTTCTTGTAGCCTTCCAGTATGTGAAGGGGCCTACAAGAAAGCTGGGGAGGGACTTTTTACAGTGTCAGGTAGTGATAGGACTAGGGGGAATGGAAAACAAAATAGAAATGGGTAGATTCAGATTGGATGTTAGGAAGAAGTTCTTTGCCATGAGGGTGGTGAGACACTGGAACAGGTTGCCCAGGGAGGTGGTGGAAGCCTCATGCCTGGAGGTTTTTAGGGTGAGGCTGGATGTGTCTGTGAGCAACCTGATGCGGTGGGAGGTGTCCCTGCCCATGACAGGGGTGTTGGAACTGGATGATCCTTGAGGTCCCTTCCAACCCCAACAATTCTATGATTCTCTGAATGCTTTGTATCTTATTCTTCACTGAATGGTCATGTTTGGATGCTGGAACCTGGTATTCCAAGTCTCAGACTCTTGTAGGCACCAGATTTTATGATGACCACTGGTGATTTGAGTCCTGAGCTGGCAAATGGCTCCATTCATTTCTATCTATTCAGACTCATAGAAATAGATAGGAGCCAGATTTAAGAACTGATTTAAGAACCCCTTTAATCAAGAGGGTTCTTGATTAAACCAAAGTCTCTGTAAATGTGTGTCTTTACAGTATTAACTGCAAGGAGTCAAATATTTTGAGTATACTGTGTGTTTCCATAGCATCAGCTTCTCTCTCTTCCTACCAAGGTCAATAGAAGTGTAATCAGTACTAAGCGGAATACGTCATAATCAAGCATTTTCAAAAACTTTCCTGCATCTTTTTATTCCTGAAATTGAATCATCACCACATTAAGTTGTGCTGAGGAGGTCATGTCCAGTGTGTCTTCTAGTGCTTATACAGAAGCTTAATCTTGTACATGCAGCTGGTCCCTGTGAATTCATGTGCTTCTCTCAGGGCTTGCCTTCATATGAGGTCCTTGTTTTGCAAAGTGAGGACAGAATCCTGGACAGCAAGCCAAATTCACATTTTGTAAACTGAACAACTGCTGTATATTGAGTGGGACACAAGCATGTCCCTGATTAATCCAGAATCAGTTCCTTTGCTGATTTGCAGACTGTAAATTAAGGATATGACAGTTGGGTGCTGCATGCCATCTAGGCAAATGCTCTGTCCTTGGTCAAATGAGGGCTGGAGAATCTCTCATGAAGAAAGGCACCTGGGCAGTCTAACCTGGAGAAGACCAGATGGCGATTTTATCAATGCTAATCAGTATCTAAAGGGCAAGTGTCTAGATGATAGAGACAGAACTCTTCTCAGTGGTGCTCACTGACAGAACAAGGGGCAACAAGCACAAACTGGAACACGGGAGGTTCTGTCTGAAGGAGAGGAAAGAATCTTTACTATGCAGGTAATAGAGCATTGGACCAGGCTGCCCAGAAGGTTTGTGTTGTCTCCTCTGGAGAGATTCCAAACCTGCGTGGACATTGCAATCCTGGGCAGCCTGCTCTAAGTGAACCTGCTGTAGTGGTCAGGTTGGAGTGAGTAATCCCCAGAGGACCCTTTCAATCTCTGCCATTCTGTGATGCTGAAGTGTGAAGCGATCAAGAGATGCCCAAATACTGGCAAGAAGGTGGGAAGTCAGTAAGTACGATAACACTTCTTAAATTACAGACAAAATTTTAAGCAAATCCATGTAAATTGTCAGTGCATATCCTAGTGGTCTCCTGAGGATGCCATGATTTACCTACTCTCTTTTCTCAACATTTTTTCAAAAGTTTTTTTTCCCCCATGAATATTTATGTCGATGCCTCATTTGCTGACTGAATTTCCACTCTGCTGGAATTATGCTTCCCCATAGTGCACCCAGGAAAGGTGAGCCGTTAGAGGTGAGAAAAAGAGATTCCATGACCTTTAGGAAATAGCAAATGGCACTAGATAAAACCTATCCTGTGAGGGGTTACTTATGGATTGGTTGGACATAATTACCAAAAAATTATTATCTCTCTGAAACAATTAACTTCTGGTAGTTCAGAGTCCGACTCTCCAGAAGCTCTGAACTTTTGCAAAGTGGCTTTGCCCGTTGCCATTCCTCAGGCAATGAGCAATTCTTTAAGAAGGCATGAGTGGTAGATCCCACATATTCCTAGTTATGAGTATGGACTTATTTACAGCTGGCTTCTCTTTTTTTCCTTTTTCCTTTTTTTAAAGTGAGTTGTAAATGTTAAGGTGCTAGATTCAGTGCTTATGAATGGGTTTCCTTGGTGATAAAGCTTTCACTAAGCACGTTATCTATCTGTGCTATCTTATATGCAGACAAGAGATGATTCACGCTGTGTGTTATAGGTCTTGTGCTTTAAAATTGAGTCCTCTATTGACTTATGACTGAGAAACACAGAAATCAAATCTACAGCTGGTTCTTCTTAAAAGTAAAGTTTGGGCAGAAGCAATGAAGGCTCTAATACATTTAAAAAGTGTTCATTTTTTTCAAGTTGTTTCATTTCCTATTTTCTCTCTGAAAAACTCCCTGAAGTTAAGAGTGCTCCTGTGTTTCATCTTGCAGTTCCACCAGAACCTAGCCTTGATTCTGCATGCCTGATACTGTCTATTAAATTCAAAGGTGGTGTTAGCTTGTGGGGGTTTAAACAAATGGTTTAAATAGTTAAAATCATAGAATGGTAGGAGTTAGAAGAGACCTCTGGAGATCATCTGGTCCAATTCCTCTGCTAATGCAGATGATTAAGGGACTTGAGCATCTCCCCTATGAAGAGAGACTGAGAGCCCTGGGGCTGTTTAGTCTGGAGAAGTGAAGACTGAGAGGGGATCTGATCAATGTCTATCAATATCTGAGGGATGGGTGTCAAGCAGAGGGGGCCAATCTCTTTTCAGTGGTGTACAGTAATAAGAGGAGGAACAATGGATGCAAACTTGAACATAGAAAGTTTTACCACAACATGAAGAGAAATTTTTTTACAGTGAGGGTGCCTGAGCACTGGAACAGGCTGCCCAGAGAGGTTGTGGAATCTCCTTCTCTGGAGACTTTCAAAGCCTGCCTGGATGCATTCCCACATGGGCTGCCCTAGGTGATCCTGCTTTGGCAGGGGGGTTGGACTTGGTGATCTCTGGAGGTCCCTTACAACCTCTAACATTCTGTGATTCCGTGTACACATAGATGAGGTTACACCGGAATGTGTCCAGACAGGTCTTGAAAGTCTCCAGAGAAGGAAACTCCACAGCTTCTCTGTGCAACATACAGAATTAAAGCTTTCTGGGAAAAGGGAGCAATTTATCTAACGGTGAAGCATTTGTGGTTGGAAATCTCTTCAGTGGAGGAATAGCAATGGCTTTGGAAAAGGTGAATTGACGCAGAAAGACTGAGCAAAACCCTGCTTAAACTAACAAATAGTCACTCACATTGGAGTGAGAAGTGCTGGCCCAGGACATCAATGAGACTTTCACCATTCTTTCCATTTATTTTACCTAATAAGGAAGTTGAAGGGAGAAGTGGCCTGTTGAATATCTGTAAGTAATTACCTGGTGCATCTATGCTTTACTCTGGCCTCCTACAAAACGATGCTCTTTCTTTTCTCAGCTCCAGCACTCAGGAGTTTAGAGGGGTTAGAACACGGTGGGAACACATATCTACAAAAGCTGCAAAATGAAAGGGAGGCCTGCTGCCAGTGAGCCACTGCTGATCACAAAAAGCTGTCATGACGGCACACTTTACATATTAGGGTTTGAGAACCAGAAATGGCATAGGGTTATGTGCATTAATTGCACCATAAAGTAGAGAGGCCCCAAAGGAGCTCTGGTATCAGCTGTGCTATGACTGGGACAAACAATTAATGAGAGATCTTACAACCTCATTAGACAGGACAGAAGCAAAGAGTATTAATCTCCCATTCTCTGTGTTTGATACTTGGGTTTAAATGTGCTTGTCATTTACACAATCAATCTGTGGAGTAGAGGGCAATGGACCTGACTTATCTCAAGTCCTATACCCTCTTGCAGGAACTGGCTTTTCTTTCCTTCCTGTTTACCCAGTATGAACTCTGAACCCCATCTTATTGTGCAGAAGTCATTAAAGACTTTTAGATTTGGAACAGGCTGCCCAGGGAGGTTGTGGAGTCTCCCTCTGGAGATATTCAAAACTCACCTGGATGCATTCCTGTGTAATCTGGTGTAGGTGATCCTGCTCTGGCGGGGTGGGTGGACTAGATGATCTTTCAAGGTCCCTTCCAGCCCCTGAAATCCTGTGATTCTGTGATTTGCTTTTTGTCTCTAGTTGCAACTTTTGTTTCTGTGGTTTACATTTTGACAGCTGCAATGCCATCCAGTGAACTGCAAACTGATCCGTTCCCAAGGAACTTCTCTTAATTTTGTGTGTAAGTCACTGCTGTTCTTGCACGTGCAAAACTGTCCTACACGTTTTCGAGAATGTTATTTTAGGAACTTCAGACACAGTAAAGGTAAATCAAGAACCAGGTCAAGTGATATTGCATTTCTGAAGCATAGTGGGGAGAGAGACTTTCCTACCCTGCATGTTTTGAAACCTCTTGTTGGCTACTTAGGACAAATCACAGAATCACAGACTCAACCAGGTTGAAAAAGACCTCAGGGATCATCAAGTCCAACCTATTACCTCATACCTAACACTTCATGACAACAAAACCATGGCTCCAAGTGCCACATATAATCGATTTTTGAACACCTCCAGGGACGGTGACTCCACCACCTCCCTGTGCAGCACATTTCACTGGCCAATTGCTCTTCCTGGGAAGACCTGTCTTCTCATCTCGAGCCTAAACTTCCCCTGGCACAGCTTGAGTCAGATGTTGACTGTCTTTGCTATCCGTTTAACAAGCCGTAGTCCAGCCTGTAATAACTTGATGGAAAAATGGGTTCCCTGGTATGTGGTAATGACCCTTCCTGCCCCCCACCCCACCTAAGCTCTGCTACTGGAACTGATACAGGCATTCTGGCATTCCTAGATAAAAACCTTGTGTCATCTGCACAAGTTATCAAGGACTGGCACTGGCTTTGGAGAAACTTTAGAGATAAAGAACAGAGCTACCACACTATGGACCAGCCCTGTAGAAACCCACATAGAGGCTACCAACGTCTGAAAGCTGTAGGAGTGGTTTTATCTGATCTAGACAGAGTTGTCCTTGCTCACTGCAGTGGGAATTGGACAACATGGTCTTTGAGTGTTCCTTCCAATCCAATGCAATCTGTGAATGTGCTTTCTAACTCATGGGTATGTGCTGTGTAGGGCTAATCCAGACAAGTCTGCTCATTGATGGGTGGGCTTGAATGTAAATGTAAGGATCTTTCACGTCAGCCTCCAAGTAGACTAACACCCTGCAGATGGCTAGAATACAGAAGTAAGGTACAGTGCCTCTTAGAGCCCATATTGCTGCTTTTGGGTTTGCTGCCATTGTTGATTTGGCTTCTGGAGCTGTTGCCTAGATCCTGACTTTGTCATTGTTTTGTCTTTTCTTATACTGTTTTGTTCCAGTTTGTCTTTGGAAATGTCCAAAAATGGAAGAGACACAACTTTATCAATAATGAAGAAAGTTTGTTTCCTTCACTCTCGGTTGGCCTTGAAATTCCCCTTCATTAGTATTATTGTTTGATTCTCACTCCTATCACACATTCTGTCTATTCTGCTTAAAATACTATCTCCAAACATAATAAATCTGACAAAAATGTGCCTCTTATTTTTCTTTCTAAATCAAGTCCAAAAAAATAAAATAAAAATGACCCAGCAGTATAGTTCTGCCATAGTAACTGCTGGGTTTGACACAAGGTTTTATTTCCCTGCTTCTTTCCTATTTCCCTTTATTTTTCTTCTTATCTCCAGGATAAATAAACTCCTTGCCACTCCCACAGCTCTTCTCAGCCATGCAGCTCCCTGTCAAGGAATACATGGTAAAACCCCTACCAACATCCACAAACATCATAGAATCATAGAATTGTCAGGGTTGGAAGGGACCTCAAGCATCATCTAGTTCCAACCCCCTGCCATGGGCAGGGACACCTCACACTACATCAGTTTGCTCAGAGTCACATCAAGCCTGGCCTTAAAAATTTCCAGAAATGAGGCTTCTACCACCTCCCTGGGCAACATGTTCTAGTGTCCTACCACCCTCATGGGGAAGAACTTCTTCCTAATATCTGATCTGAATCTACCCATTTCTACTTTTTTTTTTTTTCCATTCCCCCTAGTCCTATCACCACCTGACACACTAAAAACTCCCTCCCCAGCTTTCTTATAGGCCACTTCAGATACTGGAAGGCCAGAATCACATCACTGTCACAAATTATCATGGATCTTTCTGGAATGTGCAACCCCTGTGAGCTCTGCTTCACCTGACCCTTCCTTTGAGCTCGATGGAGGAACAGCTAAAGTCCCTCCTGCCCTGGGTCTGATCCCACTTCAGCCTTAATGCAATTTGCTTGCCTAGATTTTGCCCATTCCATGAAGACATTTTCTCTTTAACACAAAAGAACACAAAGAAAACAAGCTGTGTTTAACCTAGAAAGTTCCTGTTGAATATCTCTCTTGGAAAATTCCTGCAACAGGGCAATCAAATATAAGAGGATTTGGGGAAAAAAATTAATCAGATTTCACCTCAGCTTTGGCCAAATAACACATTTCCTTTTTTGAAAACTGTCTGAAAGTGAAGTGAGATGAAAATGAGTATTTCTTCTGTCCCATCCTTGTCCAAAGCCATGGCTGAGAAAAACCCTGACCCTACTAATAGAAAAGGACTTTGCAGGTTCCTGAAATTGTCTTCATGCTAGAGCCTTGTGTGAGCACCAAAACGAGTCTGAAGAAGAACCATACATTATTGTCAGTGTTTACTGTCAGTTTTGTCACTATTGTCATATTTATTCTCTGGTACTAAACTGACACATTTTTCAAGTAATAAGTATTTTTATCAGTGCTGTTTCCTGCCTCCAGGTTGAAGTGGTTTAGGAAAAGATAGACACCAGGCAAACTAAACAATAAACCAGAGTAAGCAAATGACTGCTTGTTTTTCTAGTAGGATGCTTAAGAATGCTAGAAATGCTTAGGGAAATGATTTTGCCCCTTTACTCAGCACTGCTGAAGCCACACCTCAAATAGTCACCCCTTCACTACAAGAAAGACATTAAGGTGCTGGAGCATGGCCAGAGAAGAGGAGCAAAGCTGGTGAAGGGTCTGGTGAACAGATCGGCCAGAGAAGAGGAGCAAAGCTGGTGAAGGGTCTGGTGAACAGATCTTGTGAGGATTGGTTGAGTGAATTAGGGTTGTTTAGTTTGGAGAAGAGGAGGCTGAGGGGAGACCTCATTGCTCTCTAGAACTACCTGAAAGGGGGTGTCGCAAAGTGGAGGTCGGTCTCTTCTCCACAGCATCAAGTGATAGAAATGGCCTGAAATTGTGCCAGGGGAGGTTTAGATCTGGTATCGAGAAAATATTATCTCAAGCTGCACCAGGAGAAGTTTAGGCTCGAGGTAAGGAGAAAGTTCTTCCGAGAAAGAGTAATTGGTCATTGGAATGGGCTGCCCAGGGAGGTGGTGGAGTCACCGTCCCTGAAGGTGTTCAAAAAGAATTGGTTGTGGCACTTGAAGCCATGGTTTAATTGTCATGAGGTGCTAGGTACTGGCTAATAGGTTGGACTTGATGATCTCTGAGGTCTGGTTGATTCTATTTACTGAAAGTGTGGTCAGGCACTGGAACAGGCTGCCCGGGGAAGTGGTGGAGTCATCATGCCTGGAGGTGTTAAAAAAACCTGTGGGCACCTGTGACCTGGTTCAATGGTAATAGAATAGAATAGAATAGAATAGAATAGAATAGAATAGAATAGACCAGACCAGACCAGACCAGACCAGGTTGGAAGAGACCTTCAAGATCATCGCATCCAACCCATCATCCAACACCACCTAATCAACTAAACCATGCAACCCAGCACCCTATCAAGTCTCCTCCTAAACACCTCCAATGATGGTGACTCCACCACCTCCCCGGGCAGCACATTCCAATGGGCAATCACTCTCTCTGGTGGTGTTGATAATTGGATTCAATGGTCTTAGAGGTCTTATCCAACCAAAACAATTTTATTCTTCTATGATTCTGTAGTCGCTCAATGTTTATAGTTTTCTGGCAGTGGAGCTGTTTAGTAAGTCCCTTTTCATTCTTTCCCAGCCAGAGCCCAAGTCACCACCCAAGCAAATTCCTCCTTACAATGGCAATGTCATATTTCATACCCTGGTCAATCTGTTTCTTGGCACCTGATCATGTGCTTGGTATTATAAACTAGTTACATTTAATTCTGTAGCTTGTTTTTTAAAGCTTCTACTTGTCATTGCCCATTTGTGGTCTCCCTACAAATATCACCAATATGATACCAAAACTGGATGGAGTGGCTGACACATGATGGGGTTGTGCTGCCATTCAGCAGGACTTGGACAGGCTGGAAAGTTGGGCAGGGAGAAATTTAATGAAGTTCAACAAGGGCAAGTGTAGAGTCTTGCACCTGGGAAAGAGCAATCCCATGGACCAGTATAGGTTGGGGACTGACCTGCTAGAAAGCAGTGAAGAGGAAAAGGACCTGGGGGTCCTAGTGGATGGGAGGTTGGCCATGAGCCAGCAAGGTGCTCTTGTAGCCAGGAAGGCCAATGGCATCCTGGGGTGTATTAGAAGGGCTGTGGTCAGTAGGTTAAGAGAGGTTCTCTTCCCTCTCTGCTCTGCCCTGGTGAGGCCACATCTGGAATATTGAGTCCAGTTCTGGGCCCCTCAGTTCAAGGACCTCAGGGAACTGCTTGAGTGAGTCCAGCACAGAGCCATGAAAAGGATTAAGGGAGTGGAACATCTTCCTTATGAGGAGAGAGTGAGAGAGCTGGGGCTCTTCAGCTTGGAGAAGAGGAGCCTGAGGGGTGACCTCATTCATGTTTATGAATATGTAAAGGGTGAGTGCCAAGAGGATGGAGCCAGGCTCTGCTCAGCAATGCCGAATGACAGCACAAGAGGCAATGGATAGAAGTTGAGGCATAGGAAGCTCCATGGAAACAGGAGAAAGAATTATTTGACTGTGAAGGTGGCAGAACACTGGAAAAGGCTGCCGGGGGAGTTGTGGAATCTCCCTCTTTGGAGATACTCAAGACCCGCCTGGATGTGTTCCTGTGAAATCTGGTGCAGGTGACCCTGTTCTGGCAGGGGGTGGACTGGATGATCTTTCAAGATCCCTTCCAGCCCCTAACATTCTGTGATTCTGTGTGACCTCCTAAGAGCACCTGAATTCCAACCAGACCCTAGAGGACAAAGGCAGGTGCCCAGGTGTTGCAAATACCTGGCCTTTCCACTAATCTCTTGGCTTTGCAGTGAACATCATGAGCATCAGCTTTGACTTTCAAGTGTGCTGTTGATTTGGCACTGCTGCGGGGGTAAACAAGTGAGCCTTGTGTAATTTTTTATAAATATCCATTGGACTTGCATGGATTCTCATTAGTTGCTGTATCAAGCCTTCATTAACTACAAGATAGATAAGCTATTAGGTACATCAGTTAAACCAAGTTGAGCTTAAGTGTCGTAGGTAATAGAGCTTTACATAAATTCTAATTCAAGCAATTTCAGCAAAAAGCATAACAAGTAGCCAATCTGGGATGAAAATGTTTTTCATTTCAGTACTTTGTTCTTTATATCATCCTTCACAGATGCCAGAACATTATTTTAGTCTTTAGAAAAACATCTAACAACATGATTGTCTCACACCAGGCATAATCCCAGTGGAAATTAAAATTGCATGCATTTTCTCATCACTCTTTATTTAACAACTGGGAGAGTTTTAATATTTGAAACTCAGCAAGAAAATTGTCTTGAAACGCAGAGATTCCTTTGGGGTAATTTCACTTTTGTTTGGTGTGAACTTTAGCTGAGCAATTTTCTCCTTACAATAATAAGGATCAATGTATGATGTTTACCAGGACTTTTCTATGTGTGCTTCAAATTTGCAAGGAAAATAGCAAATAACATTCGAATAAAATCATCTGAGACAGCTAGCCTTAGTGATGAAGATGTCCTGCTTCAGGATTTTTAATGGTTTCTTTAAAGCTCTTCTGTAAACTGGGTTTAGAAGTGAAACTGAAAGCCACTGTATTCCTGCATAAAAGACAATACAGTTGTGACACTTCTTCAGCTCACAACAACAACATCAGACAAACACACATACACAAAAGTAAAATACTAAACAGAACCCTGCTGTGAGTATTCAATGCCACGAACAAATGAACTCAGGAAAAATCACTCTAACAGCAACTATGAGAGCTACCTTTGGTGACGAGGTGCAAAAGTTCATTCTGAGAAGGCACCAGAGAAACAAAGATAGAGAAACCTCTGTTTTGTTTACATGGAGTGTCTCTGAAAAGCTTTTGTACTATTTCTTCCCCAGCTCACGCTAGGGTAAAACAGCAGAACAAGCTGGGCCAGGACAGAAAATAGCATTTTGACATGGGGTGCATGAAAAGTTGGAAACAAGGAGAGGGTTTTGTAGCTCCTAAGTATATGTTTGGCCCTGGTGCAGGCCAGTTAGCCTTTCTTGGTGCTTTGGAGGAAACCTATTATTTAATTATTTTTCTGTGACTGAGAGGGCACCTGGCATACCCAAGTAATCCAGTTTTGCAATCCCAAGCACCAATATAGGCTGAGCAGCGACTGGCTTGAGAGCAGCCCTGAAGAAAAGGGCTTGAGGGTGCTGGGGGATGAGATGCTCAACATGAGCCAGCAGTGAGCACTTGCAGCCCAGAAAGCCAATCACATCCTGAGCTGCAGCAAGAGATGCATAGCCAGCAGGGTGAGGGAGATGACTCTCCCCTTCTACTTTGCTCTGGTGAGACTCTATCTGGCTGAAGCACCTCTCCTATGAGGACAGACTGAGGGAGTTGGGGCTGTTCAGTCTGGAGAAGAGAAGGCTCCAAGGAGACCTTCTTGTGACCTTCCAGTATCTGAAAGGGCCTACAAGAAAGCTGGGGATGGACTTTTTACAGTGTCAGGAAATTACAGGACTAGGGGGGATGGGAAAAAAAATAAAAATGGGGAGACAGATTGGATGTTAGGAAGTTCTTCACCATGAGGGTGGTGAGACTCTGGCACAGGTTGCCCAGGGAGGTGGTGGAAGCCTCATCCATGGAGGTTGTAAGGCCAGGCTGGATGTGGCTGTGAGCAACCTGATGTAGTGTGAGGTGTCCCTCCCCATGGCAGGGGTGTTGGAACTGGATGATCCTTGAGGTCCCTTCCAACCCTAACAATTCTATCATAGGACTTGGTAATGCAGTTTGCTTTCCGCAGAGCTGCACTATCCAGAAACTGATGGCTCATCTACAAAATGAGCTGCTTGTTTCCTTTTGACAACTAAAGGACAAATCCTTGGTATGCAATAGAACATTAGAATAGGCTCTTGCAAGTGGTCATAGAAAGGTGATGGTGGATTTAGTAGGGTTGATTGTATCAACCTATTTCCATTAGGACTTTCTTGTCTTTGCCTGTAATCAGCCCTGAGGAGACGGACTTGCTAGCAAGGCAACATGGCTATCACATAGCAGCTTCCTATGTTCATTATGGCTCATATCTCTTGTGCAGATTGAGGATTCAGAGGTCAATAAACACCTCCCAGAAACACTCCATTCACCTTCAGAGAAGGCAGTTAATGCACTGCCTTCACTGGGCATCATTGCTTGTTTTCAACAGAGTAACAATGTTAACCCTGTTATTTTGCTTGCACTCTTGGTGTCCTCATCTTCATCGTATCTGAGGCAGAGCAAGACCTGCCAGTCCCTATCAGGAATTTTGGCCTTTTCTCTCAAGTGTTTCTAGCAAAGTAGATACAGCCCTAGAAGTGTTTGAAAGATGCATAGATGAGGTGTTAAAGGCCCTGGTTTAGAACCAAACTTGGGAGCTAGATAGTGGTTGGACTGGATGATCTTAAAGGTCTTTTCCAGCCAAAATGATTTATGATCCTGAGTCCAAGGCCTCTTGTTATGCAGAACATGACACTGGAGCTGATGTTAGTGCCACCATGTTCAAACCTAATTTGCTTATCAGCTGGGAAGATATCACACTCAAATGTAGGTTCAGATACATCTCTCTTTGAATTGCACTCTCATTGAAATATTTTTGTCTTTTTTCTGTGAATCTTAAGCACAACATCTTTTTCTTCCACCACATCTCTCAGGAATTTTGTTCATTGACTAACAGAGGAATACCTCAGGGCCTCTGACTTGTTTCACATGCAGAATGAATAAGACTGAAAAGAAACAGAATGGTTTGTGTGCTCTCCAACACATTAGCCAAGATATAAGTGAGTATTTGCCAGGCCAGAACATTTATCATCAGACTCCATTCCAGTGGCACAGAGGGTACCTCTGGGCAAGTGTGTAAGAGAACAGAATTTGTGGGATATCATGGAATCACAGAATTGTCAGGGTTGGAAGGGACCCCAAGTCCAACCTCCCTGCCATGGGCAGGGACACCCTCCACTAGATCAGGTTGCCCAGAACCACATCCTGTCTGGCCTTAAAAACCTCCAGGGATGAGGCTTCCACCACCTCCCTGGGCAACCTGTTCCAGTGTCTCACCACCCTTATGGTGAAGGACTTCTTTGTAACATCTCATCTAAATCTACCCTCCTCTAACCAACACCCTAAAAGTCCTTCACCAGCTTTCTTGTGGGCCCACTTCAGATATTAGAAGGCCACAGTAAGGTCTCCTTCGAGCCTTCTCTTCTCTAGATTGAACAACCCCAACTCTCTCAGTCTGGCTCCATAGGAGAGATGCTCCAGCCCTCTGCTCATCCTCAGTGCCCTTCTCTGGACACCTTCCATCACATCCATGTCCTTCTTGTTTATCCTCAGGTAATCCTGCCGATCACACACTACCTAAGATGTGTTAGTAATCGTAACAGTATGGTCCAAATGGTCTTTGGATACTTGTGGAGTGTGGGTAGTCAACAGCAATTCAGTGTCAAAGGGAGTCCTCTCTAAGTGTTTTGAAAAAAAGTTGAGTTTTTCATCTCAACATCAGATCACTATCAGAACCTCTAAAAAGCCACCAGCTTGTTGTTCAACTGTTTGTTGGGGTTTTTTTGTTTGGTTGGGGTTTGTTTGTTTTTACCTCTGCACCTATGCTGAATCCTAAGAAAGAATTCAGTAGCCTGGGAGTGAATGGAAAGCCCATATTTCTGAAAATGAAGGCTAGCAGTAGACTCAAAGGAGATTCTGACCACCCTTATGGTCTTTGTGCCAAGAATGGGAGCACTGAGCTTGTTGGCAGTCACCTGTATGGAAGTCAAGTCTGTTAGGAGGGCCACTTTAGACTAGTTGTTGTCACAGATGTCTGTCAAATCTCAGCTTACACAGTTGCATGTGCCAGATGAACCTTTGAACAGGAGTTGCTATCACCTTCTGCCTAGGCAGCAGGCTCGTCAAAGCCAGGGGCTGATTTTTCATCCTGAAGTTTGGAAGTCAAGTTTAAATTAGCAGCAGCTAGGACCATCTTTTTTTTTTTTTTTCCCCTGTTTGTGCAGAGCCTCACACAGCAAACACCAGCCTATGATCTGGTTCTTATGTGCAGTGCTGTTGTGGTAAGCCAGATATCCATATCAAAAATTAACTTCATTTCCTACTGAAAAGCCCTGTCATCGCCTTGTCCATGCTCAGGCACTGAAATGATTTTGGTTTGTGTCAGTCTTGGGTGACTCTTTGGAGTGCACACAACTCTCACCAGGTTGTCACTGAGACTGCCAGTTATTGCTGTTTGCAGAGCACCTTAGTTACCTTTGTAAATATTGCACCTCTCATTATCACAGTCTTCCAACCCTATCAAAGTCATTATGATTTTTACCTCGAGTCTGTTTCTCCTGTATCAGCAAGACTGATACAAGTACATTAAAGAATTTCCCTTTGTATTCCAGACTGAATATCAGTATTTGAGGAACCAACAGGTTGTGATCTTTGTGTGTGGAAGGCATTTTACCTCTCGCTCCTTTTGTTGGGTATTTTTTTTGTGTTTTAACAAGGGCACTTAACTGAATTCCACATTCTCTTGTGGGATTTTGCCTTCTGGATAAAGAACATCCTCTGCACCTCCCCTTCTCCCCCTTTCCCAAACAATCTTCTGCTGTGCTGGGAAGACGGAGTGTATAGGTGATATCCCTTTCAGAAAATATACCCATCATATATCATAAGTATTGTCATTATGATGTATTAATGCAATGCATCATCAGAGAGCTGTCAGGGTGAAGATTTATTGCCCTAAAGTAAGTTATGGTGAGACATTGGGGAATGGCTGGACAGGATTTTTGTTTGTTTTTCTAAATTAAGGACTTTTAAAGTCAGTTTGAAAATCTCTTGCCTCCTGAAGTTGTAGAGGTAGTTGGGTCACAGAAAAGAGGACTTGAATCAAAACCATCAGAAGGACTCAGGAGGCCTCATCGAATAAGAATGTAATATTTTTTTTTGCCCCGGGAGTTTCCTTCAGGTCTGTAAAGTTAAGTTCCCAGTTTAGATGAGAGTTACAATAGGCAAAGTAATTTTAATCAACCCGAACTGGACTTTATTATTTCTCTTTTAAAGGAAACCGAAGTCACCAAAGCATGAAGACTTAGGCTAAAAAAAGACAAACCAGCCGGCCTAAAACTGGTCTAAAAATAATTGCATTTTAGTACAAAAGGCCCTTTTCCAGGTATGTCAAGTGGACTTACCATAAACTTCACACAAATCCACTGAAATCAATGATTGCTTCTCAGCAGGTTTGCACAGACTTTGGATCAAGCCCCTTCCCTGCATCATGTGGTGAAGCCATGAAACTTGGCACATTTACAGCATTGTAACATAAAGCCATCTGTGTACAAGCACAAACTTTTCCTTATTGCCAAAGTGCTTAATGTAATTACAATCAGGCATGCTTCTCCTCTGCTCAGTTCATCCATATGCTGAGATGGATGAAAACTGGCGCTGGTGAAGAATCCTGCAGCATCCGAGCTTGTGTGCCGCTTACGGCAGCCTTCATTGCCACCCTCGGAAAGCTGAGGAACTTTTGCATTGAGGAACACACAGACTGTCTTACAGGGAATCTGGGGAACATAAATATTCCCAGAAGTTCAGCCTAGAGCATTTTCTTGCTAACTACAGCAGACACCTGACTTAGGAGCTCAGTTGCCCTCTCTTTCCTCTATAGTCAATGAAGAGTCAGAAGTGTCACCGAGTTTGGATGCCTAAGATGGGAACTGCCTTCAGGAGATGACTTTTCCTCTTTACTGGATAGAAAATGAATGCAGAGCTCCTATTCACCTTGCTCAATGCCCAAAGAAGGTTGTATTAATCCTCAGTGTCAGTCCCCCAGGCTGTCCCTGTCCATAAGCAGCTGCAAAGAAGTCATTTCATCTTGCGATTCATTCTTTATGTTGACTTCAGCTACTTCCAAATGTGATGCTATCCCATGGCATTTATTGTATCCTTGCATTTCCTGTGTCATGGTATTTGCTTGCAGTTCCTTTAATGTGGACTATAATATTGGTCAGTGTAAGTTAAATACCAAGGTTGTTTATAAGTTAATGAAAGCACTGTGCTCGCTGCTGCCTGATGTAGTTACTGATAGGTGGTACACTGAGCTTGACCCTGCAGTTCACAGGCATGGACTTGACTTTATCAGTGGGGATGGTATATTTGAAAGGCATATTAATATTAAAAGGAAACATGCAGTGGATTCATTTGCAGGTGCAGGAAATAAGTTTTCAGGGGGGAAAAAAAAAACAACACAGGAATTGCTGAAGGAAAAGGGTGTTTATGCCAGAAAAGTCTGTGCATTTCTCTTCCTGAAGGAAAATAACGATAAGCTGCTTAATTTTGGCCAATTTTAGGAAGGCAGCTTAATTAATTACTGAAGAGGTAGATGTGAAATGAGTGCCAAAGTTATGCAGATTACCCCTGCCCACAGCTCTTTACAAACTCCGCTGCTATCAGTGTAGGAAAAACATTTCCTCCTCCATAAACTTCAGAATGGTTTAATCGTGTATTGTGACACAGATTTGGCTCAACCCACATTTATTTGGAGACATTATCAGAAACGGGTATATACAGATGCTTATAAAACACCTGCACTTTGCAGATGCCAAATAACCTGTTTCTGCCCATACAGAAGGCTTTACTGCCTCTCCTTTAGGGTTGCAAGTACATGCTTGTGGCTAAAAATATGTTACTTTCTATACTAGATATCTGTCTCAAATCCAGCAGGGATTTACTTTTCTAGACTGAGGTACAAGAATAGAATCATTGAATCATTTTGGCTGGAAAAGACCTTCAAGATCATTGAGTCTACCAGAAGGGCGAGGAGGGGGCAGCCTCTTTTCCTTGGTAGAAAGCAACAGGATTAGAGGAAATGCTTTCAAACTGCACCAGGGGAGGTTTAGGTTGGATGCTAGGAAATATTTCTTCACAGAAAGGGTTATCAAACATTGGAATGGTCTGCCCAGGGCAGTGGTGGAGTCAACATCCCTGTAGGTGTTTAAGCAGAGTGTGGACCTGGCACTTAGGGACATGGTTTAATGTTGACCCTTCAGTGCTGGGTCAAAGGTTAGAATGGATGAGTTTGGAGGTCTCTTCCAGCTGGATGTTTTCTGTAATTTCTGAGTCCAACCATCAACCCAACACTACCATGGCCATTAAACCACATCCTTAAGTGTGACGTCTACACATATTCTGAACACCTTTTCTAGGGACTCTGACTCCACCACCTCCCTGGGCAGCCTGTTCCAATGCCTGTCCATGCTTTCAGTAAAGAAATTTTTCCTAATACCCAGTCTAAAGAAGGTTACATTAGTGTAAGTAGTCACAATTTTTCTCAGCATGTACTTGTGGTCAGCTAAACTGCCTAATGAAAGAAGGTAGGACTGGTCCTCTGTGGCATTAGGGAAGTGAGCTTGTAGGACCGCCTTATGGAGCATGGTAATTGAGGGAAAATCTGTGTTGGCATCTGTAGACTGTTGACAACAGTTCCCTAATTTTGTGTTGCAAAGAAAAAAAAGGGACTCTGAGCCATGCTGCAAACAAATCTTTCATCTGAAGGTTTCCAAGTGAGGTTTTCACACATGCTGCACATCAGAGGATGGTGTTGCATAGAGATAGTAGCTATGGTTTTGGCCCAACTGTCCCGTGGGATTTCACTCAAATTTAGAATTTGTGGTGGTTGATGCTCAAATCCAAAGTTAAGAAAAATCTTAAGTTAGTAATTTTTAAAGGAGGTAAAACATCTTGGAGAAACCATATGAAATCTATCATGGCAAACCACTGATAACTCCACATCTTATTAGCTTCAATTAAGTATTTCCATAGGGAACTGTGGAGCTGCTTAAAGTCGTGATGACATACACACACACTTTGTTCCATCCCAAGGAATAATCTGTTTTCCAGATTTCCAAATACCCAAACTATTTTGTTATTGTTTTGTTGTCTTTTTTTCTTTCCCCTTCTTCTCCTTTTATAAGAAATAATTTATAAGAATTTATCTTGGGCTTGCTGCAGATTTAAAAGGAAAAAAAAAAACAGAAATGTTTCTTCTGCCCCACTTTTAAATTATATGCATGACCAAAGATAAATATGTTTTTATTTATAGCTGTGGATAGATGCCAAACAAAGCCTTTCATATGACGCACTGCTGCTGTAGTAAAGTACTTAAAACAGTTCCAGTCAAGTTTGGCCCCAAAACTTTTCATGCAACTTCATGCAGAATGCTTAGGACCTTTTATTTATTTATTTATTTATTTATTTATTTATTTATTTATTTATTTATTTATTTATTTATTTACCTTTTCTTTTGAATATCTTCAAAGGTTGCAAATGCAACATGCTTAGAGGATACCAGGATTCTTCTTGTCAAGCTGAGATGGTCTGAAAACCACATTGAAACGTAGGAAACTGCAGCTACTATGGATTGCAGATGGGGGTGTGTGTGTGTTTGTGTGTTTGCAGGCTATAGATCCCTCCTGCCTCTGCCTGCATGGTTGGTAACAGTTGGATGAAGGCTATGGATGGAGGCTGGCAAAGCAAAGGTTTGGTGTGTTGTTACGAGACTGGGATGAATGGACTTTGACAACACTGCTGAATAGGAATACTTGTGGAGCTAATACAAACAATTTGTAATTGTCAGAGCTGAAAAGTAAAAACATGATTATAAACTGTGCCTAGGATCAGTTTATGTCAGCTTTAAATGATTTAAAAGTCTAGTGTCTGGAGCTGCATCTTACTTGCCTGTAAAATAAGACTTACATAACCATATAAGCATGTCTCTCCTTCTTTTGTATTTATTGTGAAGAGTAGCCCTTTGTCTAGCTGACAGGAGACAGGTTTTTAGGACAGATGTGAAGCAAAGCCTCCCAGATAAATCAGAATATGTGGAATTTCTCAGTTCAAATAGAATAAGACAATCACCCAGTAACACTAGGTCTTTTAGAAATCACTGCCTGTTCTTTTATGCAAAGAGTTAGGTGCTGAGGCACCTTGGTCACCTGATGGCTCTGTGCTGCGCCAGGCTTGGAAACCATTTCTGCATGGATGTGAAGAAAGTCTGCATAGGTTGCAAACTTCTCCAAGAAAAGGGAAGGAGTATAAGAAAGCAGCCTCTGTTACTTAAAGCTTAACCATCATTATGCCTGACCCTGGCTCATTATCCCTCGATATCTTCAGCAGATGATGACCTTTGATGACACTGCACAACAGTGTGCAAAAGAGATGCCTTCTCTTTAATTTTGGCTCCTGAATGCCGAGTGTGGTACCTTCTTTCCCAAGCCATGTCCAGCCTTCCTTTATTCAAACACACACAAAAATTAAAATGCTGCTAAATATTACTAAGCAACACAGCTGAAGTACTAGGTGAGCTTTCTAATTTTGCTAGAAGACCCTCTGTGTTCCCATCACCTAGGAGCCTAGAGTAAGCTGGAAGCAACTAATTTACCGTGTAATAAGATAGGATCCTGTTGACACAAGTCAAGGGCAAAACTATTAAGTCATTAGGGCTAGTGTTGTAAGGCCTGGGCCTTTCTGATGTACATCTGACCTTTGAGGATTAAGTTTCATCGCAGTTTATTTTTGGTACTCAAAATCTGTCTTTTTTTTTTTCCCCCTTCTGCTTCACATGCCTTGATCTTTGGCCCTGTGCTAGCTACAGCAGCTTCTGCAGTCCTGTTCATCCCAGTTTTATCAGGCAAAGTAAGGATAGAAAAGACCTCACATTCTTAATCCCACAATACTAAGAGTGCATCATTTATTTCTTTGCTTGTCACTGTCCGTGTCAGAGCTTGGTCCAAGGGTTTACTGGTAGAAGGGAGACCAGGAAATAAAGATAGTTCTCAGGATTCATAGAATCATAGAATTGTTTGGGTTGGAAGAGACCTTTATGATCATGGAGTCCAGATGTCAACCTAAGACCACCATGATCATTAAAACATATCCCAAAGTGCCATGTTCAACACATTTCTCTAACACCTCCAGGGACAGTGACTCCTCCGCCTCCCTGGGCAGCCTGTTCCAATGCCTGACCACTCTTTCAGTGAAGAAATTTTTCCTGATATCCAACCTATACCTCCCCTAGCAGAAGCTCAGGCTATTTCCTCTTCTTCTATCACCTGATACTAGGGAGAACGGACCGACCCCCTCCTTCTTCTACAAAGTAGAGAAAGTGGGGAGTGCTTAAACCAGTCTGCCCAGATGTCATTTAAATATATGTAAAATAAATGTTTTGTGATGATCCTGTGATATTTTGCTAAAGTAGCTTTTTTTGTAATGTAATTATTTTGCCATGCTTTTTTCAAGCACAGCAGCAGGTCTGCACTTGTTTCACTTTCATCGCATGAGAAAGGGAAATGCAATGGGTCTCTAAAATCTTGCTGTCATAGTTACTGTTTCTCAGGATTGGATCACTGAACATTAACTTTGTAGATTTGTTTGGCTGTGATATTTTTGGCTTAATGCTTTTTTATAAGTGACTCTCTGAAATAAGGGGCCAAGAAGTTTTCTCGCTTGGACCTGTGCCTCAGAACTGTGCTCCATTTCCTGTCACTCCAAAGGTTCATTCTTCTGCAAGTGAAATCTGGCTTTCCCACAATTAAGCCTTATGGCCTTCATAGTTCATTTTTGAGGTGGACAAAGAAACCAAATTAAGGACACCCCAATCTGTTGTGTAAGTCTTATGTCTGAAACTTTTGACCAAATCATTTTAGAGCATAAGGACAGGCTGAGAACACGCAAGAGTGCCTGAGTGATGTTGTCAGAGCTCCTTGCAGTAAGTCACTATTGAACAAGACAGGCTCATTATATAGAATGCTTTTGTTGGTTACATGAGAATGCATTCAATAATATGGAATATTTGCAATAAAAAAAAAATCAAAACAGTATTTAACATTTAAATAGTAAGTTGTCTGTCATGCTTATGCATTTAGCTTGTCCTTTAGAACTACAGGAAAGGGTCCACTCTCCTGAGGAAGACCATAGCAGACCATTCTTTGAAATTACATTTGGGAAGTAAGGCATCCAGTCAGCTTAGAGCAATAAGATGGAATGCTATATTTCCTTAATTTCTGCTTTGTTTTACTTTTTGATTTTATGCTTTTCACAAAATCATAGAACTGATTTAGTTGGAAAAGACTTCTAAGATTATTGAGCCTGACTGTCAGCCCAGCACCACCATGGCCATTAAATCATGTCTGCACATTTAATTATCACCTGCAGGGACAGTGACTCCACCACCTCACTGGGCAATCCATTCCAATGCCTGACCACTCTTTCAGTGAAGAAGTTTTTCCTAATATTCCACCTAAACCTCTCTGAAACAACTTGAGGCCATTTTGTCTCATTGTATCTCCTTATACTAACAAGAAGAGACCAACAGCCACCTCACTCAAACTTCCATTCAGGGAGTTGTAGAGAGCAGAAAGGTTCCCCTCATCCTCTTCTCCACACTAAATACCCCCAGTTCCCTCAGCCACTCCTCATAAGACCTCCAGACATTTCACCAGCTTTGTTGCCATTCTCTGGACATGCTCCAGCACCTCAATGTCTTTCTTGTAGTGAGGGGCCCAAACCTGAACCCAGTATTTGAGGGTGTGGCCTCACCAGTGCTAAATACAGGCACACAATCACGTTTTAAAACGGTGGTGATGGGGAAACACTGCATTTACTGACTTTCTCTTTTATTGCATTTTAATTTTTTCATTCAGTTACTTTAAATGCAGTGATGACGGAGAACGGGAAGTTGCAGTAAAAAAAGACTACGCTCAGAAGACTCTACATGCCAAGGTAGGGTCTGGAAAGGATGCTTGTGGCTGAATTAATAAACTCTGACTGTTGAGGTTTCGAACATGAATTCTGACAGACCCTTCGCTGTGACAATACTAGTGGGAGTCACAATAATATCATCTGCTGCTGAACATCGCTAGTATTTGAGCAGTGTTGTGCCAAAGGTTAATATGCCAGTTTTATTTCCTGCTCTCTACAGCTATAATTTAAACGAGTTGCACATATAAGTGATGTTATATGCATAGGGTTTTGCATTAAGTTTGCTATGTCAGATTTGTTTATAAAAATCATATTTTGAACCACTTGCCCAGAGGCTCTGTTCTGGGGAGCTGCAAGCTGATTTCTTTTAAAGAGGCAGGTTTCATTTTCCATGAACTTTCGATAGAGGTTTTGGAGCTTGGAGCGGGGAGCCCGATTTTAAAATTAGCACTCGCCCAGGTTTACAATTAAAGTTTAATTACTTAGCAACAGAGAGTTTAATCTAGTTTTACACGTGTGCCACATGACCCTTGCCATACCTTACTGGGACTGGAAAGGCCCCCTGCCTCTCCTGGGGAAAATTGCTTCCCAACATTTTGGAGACCGTTTACAATGTTTTTGTTCCTATGCTGCAACGTTAACGTCGCCCATAAACCTAATAGTCACACAGTGGTTAATAAGGGGCAGAAAGTTTTATAGTCTTTTCCGTGGTTGTTAAACTCCTGCTACTGAAATTTAGTCCTAGCCACATGAAGCATATCAGCTGTGGAAAAATAAGATGCTCTGTATCGGTGCATTCTTGGAAACCAGCAGCAGAGAGGGCTTCTCCTGTGCATCTAGCTGAAGGTAATGAACTTAGGGATTATTTAAATTGCTTGGCTTGTAATATGAACACTCGAGGGCTTGCCAGCAGTGTACCTTCAGGATTTGTGGCTTTTCTCAAAAAGGAAAAAAAGGGGAAAAAAATAGTTTTGGATCTTCTTCAGATTCCGTCGCAATTAGTGGCACCATGGCAAAGGATGATTTATCTAATTCCTTTGAAGTTGCAGGAAATAGAATCCATTAATGATGTTGCAAATATATTTTTAGTCAAGTTCGGCAAGAACCATTTTCTAGCTGTCTTTCTATGTCATGTAAACTAAGAACATTCCCAGGATACCAGCTGAATCATCCTTCCTGCCATTGTAGACCTTCAGAACAGTTTTGACCTTCTGTAGAAGAGATGCCGATATTCATGACCATGCCAGTGGAAATTAAGTACTTCTCAAAGCTGATGATGTTTCTAGAATGAAACCTGAACTGAAATGGGCCCAAATGTAATTAGGGATTGACTACTAGTACTTTTTGGGTAAATACTTAATCCAGTTCCTTTACCACACCAACAAGGAGCAGGAAAGACTGAATCTGGGACAGAGTGGTCACTGGAAGGAGTGGAAGCGAAGAACAGCTCTGAAAAAGAAGAATTCATAAATTTCTCTAAAAGAGCATTTTCCATTAATCAGCCTCTGTCCATAACTCAGCAGTTATATTAAAAATAAAATAAAATCTGAACCATCTTTGATTTAGAATCTTTTTCTCAGAAGATACCTATTCTACTAGCATATGGAAAACTAGTAGTGAGGAGTGATGGGGGAAAGGAAGAAGCAAAAGCTTGTTTGTTTCTGAATTGGAATACTATGGATAAAAAGAGCTCTTCAGTGTAATGATACTCTGGTACTAAGGGACATGGTTTACCACCAGACTTGGTAGAGTTAGGTAATGATTCACAGAATCACAGAATGATAGGGGTTGGAAGGGACCTCTGGAGATCACCTAATCCAACTCTCGTTCCAGAGCAGGTTGCACAGGACAGCATTTGGGTGGGTTTTGTGTGACTGTAGAGATGGAGACCCCACAAATTGTCTGGACAACCTGTTCCACTGCTCTGTCACCCTCAAAATAAAGTTCCTCCCCATGTTAAGATGGAGCTTCCTATGTTTTCAAATTTGTGCCTGTTACCTCTTGTCCTGTCACTGGGCACTACTGAAATCCAGCACAATCCACCACCCCAATCCAGCACAATTACACGGCCACTGGGCTATAATAGAAGTCTGAAAAGGAAATGGTACTATTCACTCAGTAATTTCTGACCCCTTGCATGATTACACTACTGGATGCATTTGAAACATGTATATGGGTGTACCCATGTAATTATCTCTCTGAAAAACGAACACTGCTATTTATGGGTTGGTTTTTGAAGAGTGGTTGCATGAAACTTTATCAAGATGCTTAATACACTGTACCATGCTCTTCTTGGGCTTGATAGTTACTGGGAAAATGAACTCAGCATTGCAGAGGTTGTAATGCCTTTCAGCTCTGGCACGCTTAGTGTTTTGTATGTGATTCTGCACGAGTTTGAAATTCCCATAGGATTCTGCACAACAAGTCTGAAATTCCCATAGGCTTGATGCTGCTGTAGTAGGAAGGGATTGGAAGTAGAAGCAAGTCCTTGTGGCTGCCCCTTCCCACACAGCCTGGCTTCCTTGCTCCTTGGGCGGCTGTGCACTTGATCTGGTGCCAAATATTCTCTACTTAACCACAGGGGTAAGCCAGAAGAGAGCAGAGGGATAACTCCTTCCCTGAGATGCTCCTGGACACCCTACAACTATGTAGAAGCCTTCGATATTACGCTTCCCCCCAAAGATATAGTCTGACAGGCTGCCCCTATCGAGAAGTCAAGCATTGCTCATGAAAACAGACTTACCTTCATGGAGTAAGTTTGTTCTCCTAAACCTTGATCCCAAAGCCACCAAAATCAACAGGGTTTTGAAGTTGATTTCCACTGATTTCTGTGGTCTGCAGATTAGATTTCCCTGCCTTTTCAACCCAAGATCTCAACAATTCTCGACCGCCCTGCTCTGGCTCTCTTTTTTTTTCTCTGCTGTGGGAAATAAAAGATGCTGTTTAACATGATGAGATTGAAATAACTGGGCACCATGCATGGAAATTACAGCTAGATTGCTATCCTCATTTCACAGACTGGGGAGCTGTATCTGAAACGATACCTCCAAACTTTAGCAAAGCCAAGAAGAAAATGCGAGTTTCGTTCTGTGGATATCTTAGTGCAAGGAAATAGTTCAGCCTCATTTGCAGTTGCAAATATTTCCAAACATCTTGCCTTGTCCTTAGCGTCTTGAAACATGCAGCTATGAACTGGAAACGCTTCACATTCATTTCTCTGTGGTGTTACTTTTCTTTCATTTTCTTTTCTTTGTTAGTTGCAGGGATTAATGATTTATGAGTACATCAGTTGTGGGTAAAAATGTACTAACAGGTAATTTTTTTGTCCTTTGTTCAGCATCCAGTTAGGGAAGGCAGTTGGAGGGCTGCATTGCAGGCGACACTTTGGAACCGTAGTTTCTCGATATTTGTCAACCGCTGTGCTTTCAGCTTGAAGGTGCCAACGTTTTTGTGTCGTGTAGTAAATTACAGGATGTTTACATGCAATTGGGTATGTGCCTGTGGAGGAGAAGACACCGAGAAACAGGATTTTCCAGCGGCAGTAGCTAGTTCAGAGGCCCAGAGCCACTGCAGTAGCTGTTGTCAGGTTGGACTGAGTGGCAGTTCTAATTACCAGTGTCTACACGGGTTTCTCATAGGAAGATACAAGCTGTCACGATTCCTTGCCAATCACACGAGAACTGACCTAGGGAGAGCATCAACTGAAGGTGAGAGTACATGTCCAATAAATTCAGTCCCCACTGCATTAGCTTATTTTTAGGATTGTCCTGAAAAGACATTCAGCCTGTATCATAAAACCTTCAACTGAGCAGAAAATATACAGAATGATGATGACTTTAAATTTGGGTTCATGCCCTCTGGGGCATGAATTCATAGTGCTTCGGATACAATTTGATGATGTGCTGAATGCTGAAGGAACACAGAATCTCTAGATGAGATTATAAAGACAGAGCATTTCTGCAATGTGGGTGCTCTCTTAATCAAAGGAAGCAAAAGAAATTTTAGTCTTAATTTTGCTGCAAATGCTATGCTTAATTGGCAATGAAACCATGCTGTCTGTCGAAGGTATTGCTCAGGAAAAGGATGTTTCAAGGCAGTGTCTGAATTTATGCATGCAACTGATACGTGGTTTTCTGATTATTTTTTTTTTTCACCTTCTCCCATGGAATGTATTAGAAGCTTGTTCTTGAACATAGTTTAGACAATACACGTGTCACAAGCAATGATGAATCAAAGAAAGAAAGCATCCAGAAAAGGAAGCTAACTAGACAGGTAGGCCCTCATCAGCATCACATTCTGTTCCACAGCTACAATAACAATAATTGAGTCAGACACATGGATTTTAAGTGCCTCTTAAAGAGGAAAGTTAGGGAGAGGCACTGTGGAAAGAAAATTATATACTGAAATGTGGCATCTCAGTTTTGCTGCTGCCAACCTTGTTCTGTCAGTAGCCGCAGCTGTAGCCTTTTCTACTAAACTTATTAGGAGATGGGTGAAACTGAAGACAAGTGGTACAGGCACTTCAGCTGATAAGGAGGTGTAGGCCCAAGTCCCTCTGTGTAATCAAAGGCAACCTTTAATTAGTTTCAGCTCTCGAGAGAGGTATTTCATTTGTGTGGACAAAAGGTAACACCAGGGGGATGTGTGTCTGTGTCATGTGGTTGTATGCACTCTCAGGACACTCCTTGGCAGTCCTTCTTGCACCAATTAGGTTTTTTTCTAGTTTTGCCAGTTGTGGCTGGTCCATCTTGAGCAGCAAACTTCCTCAGTGTCAGCTTTCCCAGTGACTGAATGGAGGATATTAATTATTTATAATTATTACCAAGTACCAGTACACAAAAGGTGGCTACCAAGAGGATGGAGACTCCTTCTTTACAAGGAGTAACATGGAAACGACAAGGGGCGATGGGCACAGATTACTCCTGGGGAGATTCTGATTGGGCTCCAGAAGAAAATTTTTCCCCATAAGAACAGTTAGACGTTGGATTCGTCTCCCCTACATTGGACAGTTTTAGTACTCAGCTTGGCATCTCATTTTAACTCTCCTATTACTTAGAAAGATTGGACCAGATGATCCTTGGGGTCCCTTCCAACCTCTCAGTGATTCTGTGATTTGTCAAAAAACAGGGGAAATCTACTCTTTGATTCTGCTGCTGATTGAATATGGTCTTTCAGCATGTGGTCCTCAAACCCAACGTCCAACCTGTGAGATTTAAACTCTGGGGTAATGAAAAGTACAGGCTTGTTATCTCAGAACTAGATATCACTTGGTGCCAGTTTTCAGTAAAAGTCTTGGAATATTCTCACTGAATTTCTGTGTGGGGTTTTTTAAATGTGGTTTTGGACAACATATTACTTAAGTATGAAGATTAACTACTGTATTTTTCTCCCTGCTCTTGGAATTGCAGAAGCAAATAAGACATGACCTGGCATTTACTACAAGACAACTAAGACTGAAACAAACCATCCATCATTTATGAGTTTCAGTTTGCTTTTTTGTTGTTGTTTTAAATGTGGTCTTATGCTTAAAAGCCAGTTCTCTGCATTTCGTTGTGCTAGTCTGGGATTTTTGAGTGCTTTTGTGTGACAGCCACCAACCAGTTACCCAAATGAGTTGGAGAGATGAACAAAATGCAGCTGCAGATAATGGGAGACATGCATCCCCCACCTGAGTCAAGTACTGTGAAGTAGTCTGGGCCTAGTCATAAGGACATGAAGGGTGTTTATGATGCAAATGGCTGCTAATCAGAGAATTAGAGAATCAGCTTGGTTGAAAAAGACCTTTAAGACCATTGATTCCAACCATTTCACAGAATCACGGAATCACAGAATGTTAGGGTTTGGAAAGGACCTCAAAAGATCATCCAGTTCAATCCCCCTGCCAGAGCAGGATCACCTAGAGCAAATCACACAGGAACACATCCAGATGGGCCTTGAATATCTCTAGAGAGACTCCACAACCCCTCTGGGCAGCCTGTTCCAGTGTTCCATCACCCTGACAGTGACAAAATTCTTCCTCCTGTGTCCATGGAACTTCCCATGCCTCAATATCCACCTTTGCGCCTTGTCCTGTCGTTGGGCATTGCTGAGCAGAGCATGGCTCCATCCTCTTGGCATTCACCCTGCACATCTTTATAACCATTAATGAGGTCACCCTTCATGCTCCTCCTCTCCAAGCTAAAGAGCTCCAGCTCCCTCAGTCTCTCCCTGTAAGGAAGATGTTCCACTCGTTTGATCATTTGAGATCACCAGATCTGGTGTTGGGTTTTGACCTTGAAGAAACAGTCCTGAGGCAGAGTTATCGGTTGAATGTCTTTCAGCTTGGAGGAGTGAAGCTGGCTTCTTTCAACATGGAAGTTGGGAGTGATTTATCAAGAGGTGTGGACATTCAGAAGTGAAGTGGGAAAACAAACTAGATGGCAATGTAGATACAGCCTGTGCTTACTGTATGGGTGAGCTTCACCAGGGCATGAAGTATTTTCTGCAAGGAGGATGATGATCGTTGATACTGAGCTATTGTGTGAGCCACTGACTGTGAAAGAAAGAAGGTCCTAAGGAAAGAGAGGAAATGTGGATATTTGTGTCATATACAGAAAATTTGGCCTGGCCTGCATGCCAGATGATATCCTTCCATCTGGTGAAGCTGAAGATGCTGAGAACAAGGACAGAAGGAAGAGGACCATACCCCAGTCAGATCTAGGCACAGTGTGTAGCTGAATAAAATAAAATATTTCTTCAGAAATGATTGATGAAGACTCTAGCTCATAACTCCTGGGGTAATTTTGTCACTTTTATCTTCAGGGTGGAGATCACTACATGCCAGGCTGCATTCCTTCATAGCATCTGAATCATTCTTATTGTCTCCACAAGCTGAAAATGAGAAACAGACTGGCAGGAAAGTTAAAATTTTCAAGGTGGAAAGAGCAGGGAAGAGCCTGTTTTTAAATTTTTTTTTCAAGTTAAAAGTTCCTGTTGCCTTTTTTATTTCCAGACAATAATACACTGAATTTTATGATTATTTTAAAAAAGGCAGGGCTTTCCTATATTTTGAAGAGAAATAAGAGCACCTGAAAAAACGTGTCTTCTGTATCCAGCCTGTGAGCTGCATGGGGAAGAAATATTTCCAAGGCACCAGTGGTTGCCATATCCTGTATGCAAAAAGATTCCATAAATGTCTAAAAACAGATGGAATGCAACTTTAGAGGAATAAATGGATTTTTAATTTTATGAACATTTTGGATTCCATCTGGTTGTAGTAACTAAGTGACCTAGTAGAATACTTTTTACCTCTCTTGTATAACAGATAGAAAAGAGCTTGTGTTGCTCCGTCTCCATTATTACAGGGGGGTTACTCATACATTCACTTACTTTTAAATCTTTTGACTGCAAGGCAAGGGAAACCTCACAGAAATCTTCCTGGACATCAGATCTAAATATTGGTCCTCCCTTAACTTGGCCTTGCCAAATTGGAGTAAGGAGGAACATTGCTGTCTAAACTACCTGTCCAAGCCCACCTGACAGTAGAATCACAGAATTGTCAGGGTTGGAAGGACCTCAAGCATCATCCAGTTCCAACCCCCTGCCATGGGCGGGGACACTTCATACTACATCAGGTTGCTCAGAGCCATATCCAGCCTGGCCTTAAAAACCTCCAGGGATGAGGTTTCTACCACCTCCCTGGGCAACCTGTGTCAGTGTCTCACCACCCTCACAGGGAAGAACTTCTTCCTAACATCCAATCTGTATCTACCCATTTCTAGTTTTTTTCTATTCCCCCTAGTCCTAACACTCCCTGACACCCTAAAAAGTCCCTCCCCAGCTTTCTTGTAGGCCACCTTTAGAAACTGGAAGGTCACAATAAGGTCTCCTCAGAGCCTTTTTTTCTCCAGACTGAAGAGCCCCTGCTTCTTCAGTCTGTCCTCATAGGAGAGGTGCTCCAGCCCTCTGCTCATCCTCACATCCCTTGGCCCTCATGGTAGCCTAATGAGATAACATACTTTAGACTTACCTCTTTTGCATTTTTTTTTCTGCTAGCACTGGCACATTTTAAAAAGAAAAAAAGAAAAGAAAAAAGAAAAAAAACACCACCAAAATAAAGCCCCAAACAAGCCAAAACAATGAAACAAGCAAACCAAAACCCCAAAATACAAAATACAAGCAGCTCTTAATTTTTTGCCTTGTTTAAAGGCAAAGACTTAGAATAGAGGTTTTCTCTACAGGTACAAATAAGGTGGATTATTCCTGCTTACTGGGGTGTGTTTCATTGTTACTGCCACTTAGAATGTTGTTAAGCAAATTTTGAGTGTTATTAAACAAATAAAGGTAAACAGATGTCTTTTTTTAAACAGGAAATGAGCATTTTTCTGCAAATATGAAGTAAAGGCGACTAGAACTCACAAGAAAAAAAGTCATAAGGCATACTACCCTACAGGAAAAAAATGGAAGACCTTGGGCTTATGGAAAAATCCCTGGGTTTGAGCCTGCCCCATGGAAAGCTAAACCCTAAATCTGTTCCCTCTCCTTGAGAGAGAAGGTAGGTCTTTTGAATGGCTGATAGTAAGCCTGTACTTACTAGATGCACTGTTCATGAAACCCATTATTTATGAATGCTCTTCCCAAAGTTCTACTGAGAATAACTCTTGCCATGCTGATAAGTTCATAAGCAATCGTTAGTAGGCTATTGACAATGTGTTTCCTATTATTTTTCATACTTTTTTGGCACTTTGGAACATTTCTCAGGGTTCTTGGTATGAATATGGATGAAACATTCCAAAGAGTGGGGAATAACAGCCTCCTTTTTTCCTTTTTTTTTTTTTTTTTTAAGGGATAGTAGTGAGACTGTTTTCCACTTCTGGAAGCAAGCATATTTGTGTTTCATTAAAAGCCTCTTGCATTTTAGGATCACGGATTTCAGTCTAGCACGAAGCCTGAAATTGTTGAGCACTTTCACTTTTGCATGGCACATTAATGCTATATTAGAAGTGTGTTTGCTCAGCCCTAATAAGACAAAATACAGCATTTCCACTGCAAATAATTTATATATATATCTATATATAAAAAAAATCTCTGGTCACTGTAACCCCATAATTCAAAGTAGATTCCTTTCCTCTCCCCAAAATTTGTGATTTTGAACTTCTGATGGCTGGCAGGAGCACATGCTGATGACGCCAGCAAAACTCTGGACAGAGGCAGTTTGGTTTAGAATCATAGAGTTAGGGTTGGAAGGGACCTCAAACATCATCTAGTTCCAACCCCCCTGCCATGGGCAGGGACTCCTCACACTACATCAGTTTGCTCACAGACACATCCAGCCTGGCCTTAGAAACACCCCAGGATGAGGTTTCCACCACCTCCCTGGGCAACCTGTGCCAGTGTCTCACCACCCTCATCAGAAGAACTTTTTAACATTCAATCTGAGCATCTTTTGCTTGGATCCCGTAATAAGCTTCCCTTGTATAGCACCAAGACAACTGAATTCTCTTTAGCATTATACACTTATGTAATTACATTACTGTCTCTGAAGCCTTTTTGCCCCCATAAATGATTGAAAGTCTTATTATACAAATTTGGAGTAGGGAGACATATTTTAACTTCCTTATAGGGAATGTCACATGTGGCTAAAAGCTTCCCCAGCTGCAGGATTTGCTGCTTTGTGATTTTACAAGAGTCTGGAGTTTGTAAAAGTGGCATATGTATTCTACTAATAGCACTGATCACGTATTCTCTCATTTGTATAATTGGGAAAATCATCAGGTGTCAGGTAATGATAAGACTAGGGGGAATGGGAAAAAAATAGAAAGGGGTAGATTCAGATTGGATGTTAGAATAGAATAGAATAGAATAGAATAGAATAGAATAGAATAGAATAGAATAGAATAGAATAGAATAGAATAGAATAGAATAGACCAGACCAGGTTGGAAGAGACCTTCAAGATCATCGCGTCCAACCTACCATCCAACACCACCTAATCAACTAAACCATGCAACCAAGCACCCTATCAAGTCTCCTCCTGAACACCTCCAGTGATGGTGACACTACCACCTCCTCGGGCAGCCCATTCCAATGGGCAATCACTCTTTCTGTGTAGAACTTCCTCCTAACTTCCAGTCTAAACCTCCCCTGGTGCAGCCTGAGACTGTGTCCTCTTGTTCTGGTTGCCTGGGAGAAGAGACCAACCCCCACCTGGCTACAACCTCCCTTAAGGTAGTTGTAGAGAGCAATAAGGTCATCCCTGAGTCTTCTCTTCTCCAGGCTAAGCAAGCCCAGCTCCCTCAGTCTCTCCTCATAGGGCTTAGGAAGAAGTTCTTCCCCCTGAGGGTGGTGAGACACTGGCACAAAGTTGCCCAGGGAGGTGGTGGAGGCCTCATCCCTGGAGGTTTTTAAGGCCAGGCTGGATGTGGCTGTGAGCAACCTGAGGCAGTGTGAGGTATCCCTGCCCATGGCAGGGGTGTTGGAACTGGATGCTCCTTGAGGTCCCTTCCAACCCTGACAATTCTATGATTCTATGAAAACAGCTCCATCTAAATAAGTTCTCTCCCCAGGGTTAATAAAACAGTATCTGCCCTCAGAGACCTGGAATTTCTCTACAAATTATTTTAGTTAAACAAAGCATTTTGTGTACCTACAATAAATGTGATATTTATTTTTTCATTATTCATGAAACAACTTTAATGTCACTGCTGATTTTCCTGGTAGAATGTTCAGCTCCAGCACACCCAAGCTCCTGCTGAGTTGTAGTTGAAGATGTCATTCACAATAAACATGAGCTGCTGTGACAATACGGTGGCAGAAGGTGAGGAATCTCTTTTCTTGTGCAAGGGCGTGCATGTGCCTCTCTCCTTGTGTGAGAGGGTGAGAAAGAGAGAGATTTGATTGTGTTTACAAGATTCATTCATGGCACAGCAGGCAGTAGTCACATTGTAATATTCACCTTAACACAGATAATTTGATTTTCAACCTGGTTATCATGCATTTCGACATAACGATACATGAAAATATCTGCTTTAGCAGTGCATTTTAAACGAGGTTGCACACTTTAAGTCAGAATATATTGAAGGTGAGTGTTGATTTTTTAATTATATTTTTTTTTGTTGCAGTTGCAGAAGTCCTGGAAAGCCCCCTAGAACTAGGGGGAATGGGAAAAAAACTAGAAATGGGTAGATTCAGATTGGATGTTTGGAAGAAGTTCTTCCCCATGAGGGTGGTGAGAGGCTCAAAAAGGTTGCCCAGGGAGGTGGTGGAAGCCTCATCCTTGGAGGTTTTTCAGGCCAGGCTGGATGTGGCTGTGAGCCACATGTAGTGTGAGGAGTCCCTGCCCATGGCAGGGGGGTTGGAACTAGATGATGCTTGTGATCCCTTCCAACCCTAACAATTCTATGATTCTATGAAAATGTTGCTCATTGCATGTCACAAAATTGCTAAGAGTAAAGCAAATTGGAATAGGTAAGTTTCAGGAACTGCTGCTGTTTCTGGGCTGAACTCAACAGGATGGGCTTCCCCCAATCCAACATCTCTAAAGCTGTACACGTTTTTCCCATTTGAGAGCCTCAGGTACTGCTGGAATTTCTTCTCTGAATTGCAGGTTGTCTCCTGACTGGAAAATGGGCAGTCAAAAAGTCCTGCAGCCCTTTACACTGTGGAAGGAAAATGAACCGCCTGGTCATAGGATGAATGTTGTCTTGTGTCACCATCAAGATACTGACCTGCCTAACTGATGTGACACAGAGAAAGAGGTATGTTAATGCTCATCAAGAGCACAGCCTTGTTACTGCATCCTGAAACAGCCTGAGAGATAAGGGGATTTATCAGCAATTTAATTATAGTCATAAGATACTGGCCTTCATGGAAGACAAAAACGAATCTGCTGTTTGCACCGGGAGATTTCAAGCTCGACTTAAAGCTAAAGAGTGTGGATGTGGTTGGGCGTGGTTTTGTGAACCACCTACTGCACATCTGCAACAAAAAAACAGCAGGCATCATTCTTCTGAAGTCAAGAGATTTGAGCAGTTTTATGCCAATAGGGCATTTGGCCCAAATCCAGTTAGAATCTTTGCAGCATCACACCTTTGAATCTTCAGATGTTTTCTTATGTCATTAGTATTGAGGCTGTATGGTACCCAAGGTAATTATCCATTACTGCTTGAGCCTGGCCCAAGAATTATTCCACAACATGCTGCCTCATTAGTATAATATAATGAAAACAAAACAAACAAACAAAGAAGGAAAAAAACACACCAGAAACAAGCCAAGAACTGGAAAAAATAAGGGTGGTAAAAGGAAAGGAGTGTGAAGAAAATAAACACAGCAGGGTGAGGTCCTCCAATGGTGTAAATTAGTATCACCTTCCATGAGGCTCTGCCAGTTTACACCCTGTGATGCTCTGGCCCATGATTATTAGGAAAGTATGTTGTTGATATGCTCTATAATGGCTTCCATTACCAGCCCATGCTAAAAGAAGCAGCTGGTGAAAGTTATGTTTATGTTCCACAGATGGATTGGCAATGGCAGACACATAGCTCTGTGTCTGGTAAACAGGTGTTTGACTTTATGTTTGTTAGCTAGCCAGAAGAAGTCAGATCCTTGGTGAGGGATGTAGGCAAAGGAGATCCATATAGCTGTTGAAAAGGAAAAAAATATTCTTTTTGGTTGCACTTTATCTTTTTAAATGGGGAGTAGTGTCCTGAAATGAATGCCACATTTTATCAGCAGATACTAAGTGACCAGGAAGAAAAATTAGCAGAAGCTCAAAAAAATCTCAAAACTGATGGGGATACTCAAGTGATAGTGTCTCACCTCCGTCCTTTCTTCTTCTTTTTTTGTGGAAAAAGGAAGCACTTGGGCTTCAGACAAAGTGAAAAGTGCCTATAACAGAGTCAAAACTTCCCAGGCCAGAGGAGCAGCTTTGCCAGATGTTGCAGTGCAGAAACAGGACTAGTTGAAATTGCAGCAGAGTTTAGCTCTGCCTTTGCTGGGAGGTGGGAATATCATCCTCTTTTTAGTAAGAAATGTGTTGCAAACCAATTCCAACACCTGTAAAGGAAATGCTTATAGGTGCACAGCCAGTACAGAAGGAGCAATTGGTTTCCAGCTCACTCAGAATGAACCATTTCTTTTGATTATGTTTGTTAATTTCTGAATGCTTACTAAACCAAAAGGCCTCTGGGTTTTTTTTTCTGGTCTCTGGATGACAAATATTTCTGGATGGAGGAATGGCAACAGAAAAGGTGATTAGGCACTGGAATGGACTCTGGAGGCGCTATCACTGAAGGGCTTTAAGAAAAGATTGGATGTGGCACTTGGCGGCATGGTTTAGCTGATGTCATGGTATTAGGTCATAGGCTGGACTTGATGATCTCAGAGGCCTTTTCCAGCCTCAATAATTCTGTGATTCTGTAAATTTCTGGGTGAATATCATTCAGGATAAAACTCCTTAAGCTCTGAGGTTTGGCGAGTATTTTCACAGGTAACCAGCAGTAGGCTAAATACTCATTAATAACTAATACAACGACTCTGTGAATCATGGTGATCTAAATTCAGCACTTCTAGTTGCAAATCAGATTATTGTATCATTTCTTTGACCAACTCCTTAGTATGTAATGCAAAGAAGTAGCCTGTGGGAACAGAGCAGCCTAGCATCATTTGCCTAGCACTTTCCCACAGTGCTACCAGGTGTTGATCCTTCTGGCAGGTTAAATGCATCCCACAAAGTCCTTAAAACTAGTGACCAAGGCAGGCACAAGCGGTTCTCCAATGCAAGACATGACCCTGGGAGTGGGAAGAGCAGCTGGGAGGGCTGAAGAGCCTAGGGTAGCTCTGAAGACACCTCCATCCTCAGCATTGTTCACTCATTATCACATCTCTTTTATTGAAATTAAACTGCTGGAAGGGGCAGCTTTAGAATTGGTGTGTCATGTGGGGAAGGTAGCTGTTTAAATGAAGTGTGAGCAGTGCCTGTTTTTGAGCTTCTGTTGTAGATGTAATATATGAAGGAACAGCTAAAGCAGCAGGTGTTGTCAAAATTTATGGAGGAGCATCAAGCCCAGGCAGCAGCCCCACAGGAAGAGCAGCGACAGTTATTGCAGCAGATGGTCTGAAGAATTATGAACATGAGACCTATCTCTAGCTGCCCCTATAACCCAGTCCTTCTTGAGCAGGGACCAACAAGATGTTGACTGCAGGCCTGCCTGGTCAGCTTGAGCAGTGCGAGTGGTGGCAGTCAGGGCAAGCAGCCACTCCAGATCCATGCTGAACAAGCCTGTCCCAAGCTGTGCATATTGATCTCTGAGCAGTGGTACTAGTGCCGACTAGGAGAGGTACATCTTGAACCAGTTGGGAATCCCAGAATAGAAGTACTGATAAAGGCTCATGGAGGAATTTAACTACCCAGACATCTGTTGAGTAACAAATACAGCTGAACATGCATCATCGCAGAGTTTCCTAAATTATAGCGAAGACAACTTTATGATCCAGAAAGTAGCGATTCCTGAGGAGAAGCCATCCTGGATCTACAGGAGTATATTAATGAAATTTGCAGATGAAACTTTGCAAGTGCATTAAAACATACAGCAGCATAGTGTTTTAGACTTTGCTTCAGCAGATTATCACATGTGTTCAGAGTGGTCTGTCTTCCTCATCCACTTATTAATTTTCACTGTTTCACGAGTAAACAAAAGCTCAAGCCTCGCTTCTCCTGCCTTTAATCCTGTTTGCATCCTCCATGTGTTCCAGACACTTGAGATCTGCAGACTCCTAGCTAATATGCTTGCTCTTGGACATAACACAGCTCTCTTACCCAGGGAGGCGGTGGCAGCCCCATCCCTGGAGGTTTTTAAGGCCAAGCTGGATGTGGCTGTGAGCAACCTGATCTAGTGTGAGGAGTCCCTGCCCATGGCAGGGAGGTTGGAACTAGATGATCCTTGAGGTCCCTTCCAACCCTGACAATTCTATGATTCTATGATTCATGACAGAGACCAAGAGAATTAGAAAACTGGGTAGATGACAGCAATGTGGCAGTTCCTTCAAACAGGCAAGTGCATACCTCTGCAGAAAAACTCATTTGAAACAACTGTTGAAGGGGATGAGGGACCTTAAGAAGCAGAAATATGGAAAAGACAATGATGAACTGAAAATAAGGCATGAGTTTTCAACAAGGCCCAATAGCAAAGGAGGCCTATAAAATTTTGGAATACAAAGAAAGAGAGATTACATCACAGGGTAAAGTTCAGGTAGGGATTTCTACCACCACCACCTCCCCCCGGCTGGTTTCAGAAGATGTAAAATAAGCTAGAACATTTGAGACAAGCCACACAAAGGTTTCACTGACTGTAATGGTGAACTGACAGGAAGACTTAGGAATTTTTTGAAATGTCTTCTGGAAGTCTTGATTCATGATGATACTCACGGGGGAAAAGAAAGGAGGAAGGGAGGAAGGGAGGAAGGGAGGAAGGAAGGGAGGGAGGGAGGAAGGAAGGAAGGAAGGAAGGAAGGAAGGAAGGAAGGAAGGAAGGAAGGAAGGAAGGAAGGAAGGAAGGAAGGAAGGAAGGAAGGAAGGAAGGAAGGAAGGAAGGAAGGAAGGAAGGAAGGAAGGAAGGAAGGAAGGAAGGAAGGAAGGAAGGAAGGAAGGAAGGAAGGAAGGAAGGAAGGAAGGAAGGAAGGAAGGAAGGAAGGAAGGAAGGGAAGGGAGGGAGGGAGGGAGGGAGGAAGGGAGGGAGGAGGGAGGGAGGGAGGGAGGAAGGAAGGGAGGGAGGAAGGAAGGGAGAGAGGGAGGGAGGAAGGGAGGAAAGGAGGAAAGGAGTAAAGAGAATACCAAACCAAAACCCCTCCAAAACTTTATTTTTCTCCTGAAACAAGGGAGTCTGTGAAATCTTTGGGGAAAACTTTCACTTAAAAATTTCTCACATGCATCAGCTAATCTTTGCTATCCTCAAAGAAAAAGGGGCCCTGGATAAATCCAGCTCCATCCCTGACATTCGGTACAGGGATAGCACCAGGTTTATTCTCTAACGATTCATTTACTTACATCTGGAGAATGTGTCTTTTAAAAAATGTAGAGGGGGCAAAACCCCAAGGGTTTGGGATTGGTTTTTTCCTCTCTCTTGCCAAGTTTTAATTTGCTGCATTTCTCCATTACCATCCTGTCCCAGTGTTTATCATCTCAAAGACTATGCAGCAAAAATCTTTTTCTCAGCTCTTCCAGAAGGTAACATTTCAATTTACCTTTGTAATAGTGAAGCATGATCATCTTTTAGGACTTTTTAGGGTGTGTGGGAGTGATAGGACTAGGGGGAATGGGGGGAAAAATAGAAACGGTAGATTCAGATTGGATGTTAGGAAGAAGATTTTCCCCATGAGGGTGGTGAGACACTGGAACAGGTTGCCCAGGGAGGTGGTAGAAGCCTCATCCCTGGAGGTTTTTGAGGCCAGACTGAAGGTGGCTGTGAGCAACCTGATGTAGCGTGAGGTGTCCCTGCCCATGGCAGGGGTTGCAACTAGATGATCCTTGAGGTCCCTTCCAACCCTGACAATTCTATGATTCTATCTCACTGGGATGGTAAACTTAGACTTATTGCTAAAAAGCTAATGCTTTATGATAGAATATGCCTGTGGTAGAAATATTTCCAGGAAAGAACAAAAACTTTTCACTTGTCTATAGAGAAATAAATCTGCCTCCCAGAAGTGAGTCCAGTTAGCCATTGTATTAAAACTGTTATCTAATAAATCCAATCAAAGGTTTTCTCATCGTATAATGCTAATAGCATTCATGTTCTTAAGCCTTAGGTTTTTTCTAAGAATTTAGACTCTTCAAAGCATCACCTAAACATGCACTGAAGGGTCAGGGGGTGTCCTCTGACAAGAAAGAACCAAAAGCTCCTTTTAATCTTAATATTCAACTTCAGTACACACACACACAAAAGAGCAAATAATGTCAGGAAGACTGATCTCAGTCCAGGAACAAGTAAGAGTGGAAGACAATTTTTATTTTTCTTTGGTCAAAGGTGCAATCTAAGAACTACCTTTGCAAGTGAGGAATTTGGAAGGAGATTAAAAAAAATGAATGAGAATCCCTCTCTGGTTATTACTTCTGTCTGAATTCCAGTTCAAATTGGATTCAGACAAAGAAGATTGAAGACAAGCATGCTATCAACAAGATAGCAGCAGCAATATACAAACCACTGCTAATGAACTCCCTTTGTGTGTCCAGGGAGCTCTTCTAAAGCAAGCCTACTAACACCCACCTGAAGGCTCTTCTTGCTTCAGGCTGGGTGGATTTGCTTGCTGTTTTTGCTCAAAGTTAATTTGTAATCTACAAAACCCAGTCTCCTATTAAGAGACAGAAACAAAACCTAAGGGTAAAAAAACAGAGACAGAATCTCTATCAACCTGAAACATCAATTTTTCTGTCTGCTGCACCCAAACTGGCACATGCAGTCACTGAACTGAGTCTCTTCAAGGGTTCAGCACTGCAGGAGAAGCAAGGGATAGTAGCAAAAGTCACTCAGTTTCTGAGTAGATCTGGGATCTGAGTAGATCCCAGTTTCTGTGAGGGAAGGTGTAAAAGGCTTTGAACCATCCCTGAGCAAGGTTATTAACTTGAAAAGTGCTTAGCTGAAACTCTTTTCCCAGTGCATCGACACATGCCCTCCACTTCAGCAAGGGCAGATTACAGTGACTGGCCAATAATTTTGTGCCTGCAAAATGCAGGAAGGTATTTTAATTGCATTTCCCCCTGCAATCAGTCCTCTTGCCATATTTTGTGGCTGAAATCTTATTGGAATGCTTTAAAGAGAACAAAGACTTGATCAGCTCTTCTGCACTATTGCCCTTCCTCTTCCCCAACCCAGGTTGTTTGGATGAAAATGCTGCTTTCATCCAAAAGGCATTTTGCCTAGCAAGTGACTGAAGATGAGCAATGCCAACAGGAACTCTTCATAATTATTAGCTGGGCTTTTCTCACTCCATGTATGTTTTCTAAAGGAAGTACACTGACAAATTTGTATCAAGTTTGGAAACGGAGTGGCATGAGCTGACTCAGAGCCATCAATATGATGATGTACCCTGGCTGAAAGTCCTGAGCGGCACAAAACCCCCTTCATCATATGTGAATCAGCTGGTTAGTAATCAGTGGGATCCATATTCTGGTTAATTTACTTCCATAAAAGGCAGGGAAAATATATTTATCACATTTTGCCTTGTGATCTGCTCTGAAGCCTTACTGGCAGATGAAATTCCATCTTGATCTTATTTACATTAATACAAAGAAGGTTAAACTATTTGCTTTCTTCTTGCTCTTCACCCATATACACTCACCTTGAGTAGTAAAGAATGAAGAGTGTCTATAACTTGCCTCATTCATGTGGAGGTACAAAGATGATGTTCCTCAGGTCTCTGGACAGCCTTTTGAGAGATGTGGCCTCTTCACTTGCATCTCCTACACTGCCTTGTGGAGCAGTTTACCTCTTTCTATCAAATAAGACAAATAAGCACTTCTGTTACCTGCCTGAGTTTGACACCCCTCCAGCAAAGTCACAAGGAAATATTTAATATCAGATACCAGTTCCCAGGAAATGTTTTTGTGGAAGCAGGGCTTGGATTTATGCTGAGGAGGAGGATCAGGAGTGGAAACATAAGTTTATTAGGTCCCCTTGGTTAGATTGGATCTAATCCCTATCTTGTGCTAATCCACCCCAGACTCCTGGCGGTAAGATCCAAAGCAGCAGAAAGCAGATAACAGGAGAAGGCAGAGGGGGCTGGTCAGGGGTGTTTGTAAATAAATCTGGAACGTGGGATCTGCAGCCTGCTTGGTTATGGTTTTGTGAAAACACAATTACAGCAGAAAATGAAAGCAGGCTGTGCAATGAAAACAAGAGGAATGCCATCACCCAGGTTGGCTTGTACAGCAAACCACCCTGGTCAATCATCCAAGATGAATGGAGGTATCCGCTGAATAACCTCACTTTGCAACTTTTATGTGAAGGCTTGATAAATGAAGTCAGGGAGAGGTACAAGAAAGTGATTAAAACCAGCCTGTGCAAAAGGCAATGATAACCTCCCTGAGCTTGGAACTTTTTTCCCCTTATGCCTGAGTTTGTTGGATAATTAACCCTTTCGTCCTTCGCTCTCTGTACACAAACATTTGTATGTTCGTACAAAGCAGCTGTCTCTTGACAGGTAATTAATTACTGGTAATAAATTGGACCCAGTGGCAAAGCCATCCATTTCCAGCAGCGATGCTTGCAGCCAGGTGCTGTTATCTGGAGTTCTATATTGGCCTTACTATAGCGGAAGACCTTTCCCAAAGTTTAGCTCACTCATTTCTTGTCTCTGGCCTCTCTAACCTGCCCAGTAGCTCACCTAGGCATCTCTATTTGGGCACCCTTCCAGAAGAACATGCCCCAGGCCACACTGGCCAAATAGTTTTAGGGAGTCTGTTTGCATTGTGAGTTTGAATGGGCTTTAAATGGGATATTAGGAAATATTTCTTCACCAAAAGGACTGTCAAGCACTGGAACAAGCTGTCCAGGGAAGTGGCGGAGTCACCGTCTCTGGAGGTATTTAAAAGATGTCCAGATGTGGCACTTAGCAACATGGTTTGGTGGTGGATTTGTCTGTGTGAGATTAACAGTTGGACTTGATGATATGAGAGATCTTTTCCAACCAAAACAGTTCTGTAATTCTATTATTATTGTCACTAAAACAAAAGACAATTCTGGCATTATTGCCAGGGGCCAGGATTTCTCTTTGTGGATGTGGAACCATCATCTGTCATCCCTTGTGGTAAAATTAATTGCTGACTTGGTGAACAACTTGAGAATGCAGAAAAGCATTTTACCCACATATGGCAGAGCCAGAGACCAGCAGATATCCCATTCCTAGGTATAAGCCATGGTGCATCTGGATTCTTGCTGGTGTTAAAAAGAAAGGGACTAGCAAAGGCATCTCACAAGCAGACCCTTGCCTAAATGTGGTTAGAGGCAGCTGGTATAGTTTGGTCTCTTCATTTTTCATTCTGCTCAACCCCATTTTGATAGTGAATCAGGTGCTTGTGGAAAAACAGCTCTCAAGAGTCTGAGTCTGAGATGTGCTCTCAGGTGAAGATTTAGAAGTCACTGGTGCCCTCAACACAAGAAGGACATGGACCTGATAGAGTGGGTCCAGAGATGGGTCACAAAACTGGTCATAGGGCTGAAGCACCTCTTCTATGAAGACAGGCTGAGACAGCTGGTGTTGTTCAGCCTGGAGAAAAGAGGTTTCTGGGCAAACCTGTGGCAGACTTCCAGTACCTGAAGGGGTCATACAAGAAAGCTGGGAACAAGGGCATGTAGCACTAGGACAAGGGGCAACAGTAGTAAGTTAGAGAAGGGTCGATTTAGATTGGACATTAGGAAGAAGTTCGTTCTTGTGAGGGTGGTGGAAGAGCTGAATGTGCTGTGCAAGTAGTGGCAGAGGCTCCATTCCTGGTGACATTCAAGGTTAAGTTTCATGGGCATCTGTACGACCTTAGATGGTTGGGGATATTCCTGCTTACTGCAGAGGTAGTTGGACTACATCACCTCTAAAGGTTCCTTCCAACTCAATGCATTCTACAATTCTAAGCAGGCATTAACAAAATGCAGGAGAGCTTTCTTGTAAGTTAGAGAAATAAACATGTCTAGGGAGAATCCCCCTAGTCTTAGCCCAAAGAGTGACAGCAGCACCACTGCTTGCATTGAACAAAGCTCTTTAAACCCTTACCAAGAAACAAAATCTCAGCTGAGAAATGTCAACGGCAGCCTGAAAATTAATTGTCCTCTGAAATGGCAGTCCTCAATTTAGGCTTAATCTCTCTTGCATTACTCAGGTAGCTATTGTGAAGTATCACCCCTCTTGCTGCTCTTGCTGACAGTTTCTATATCCCTTCACCACGCCCAGTGGAAGGAAAACAATCACATAAATCCCTCTTGCAGGGCATGCTCAAACTCGTTTCTTATTGTGGGGCAAATTTATGGTCACATTTACTATGTAATCTTTAAAGGGGACTGGCTGCTGGTTGAAGGTCTAAAATTACAGACAACCTGGGTGTAAGCAAAAGTGGATTTGTTCAAAATATCTGTGTTTAAGGGAGGAGGGAAAAGGGTGAGAGAAGAGAGCTAGATGGTCCCTGGGAAGTTTATGACCTTTCCTAAAAAAACAAAGAAAGAAACAAACAAAACCCCAAAATAAAACCCAACCCACCTTAAAGAAAGGTAGAAAAGCTCTGTGGCCTCTGTGTCTCTAAATATGTGTTTATCCCACTGCCATGATGTGAGCATACCCAGTTGGGATGATTTAGCACTCTGCTGATGACTACCAACGGAAAGACTTCATGTGAAAAGGTAGTCTGCCACGGCTAATGGGCTCTTGTTTCAAAGGGATGCTGTGTATACATTACTAGTGCATGGAGAAGGTGCAGAAAGGCCTCAGCAGACATTAGGAATGGAGTGTTGTTGATGATGAAAAGGCACTTTGCTGTTGAGGGAATGGTGGGAGAGAAAAGGCGTATCTGTCTTTTTGATTAGAAATGCATGCTTCCTTTCATCATCTGAGCTGAAAAATTGGCTTCTGCTCTTGGTTTATGAAACCATTTTTCTTTTCCCTTCTTTCCCAGGTTTGCAAACTCTTTAATAAATTAGTTACTGTGAGGTGCATGGGTGCAACAATCACCTTAGAGGCTTTTCCCAAATGCATCTTTAATATTTTATAAGTATTTAAATAGATTTATTCAAAGTGAACAGCCTGATTTATTAACACTGGCACTCTGGCATGGAAAGGGGGTTCAATACAAATTATGTTGTGTCAGAAATTTTTAGCAGCTAGATCTCAATTTACCAATGGATTCTTGGAAGTCAGGAAATAATAGTACCCACCCCATGTTAATATTTAATCAGGCTTTGGTGCCAGATAGGAGAAGCTGTCGAATGAACAAGACATGATGAAGGGAGCCCTGTATTACATAAACACTTACGTCATGTATGTTTCCTCCTTAGGTGGGGAGCAGGGGGTCAGTTATTACGGCATGTGAGGGACTCGGACCTACCACTGAATAAAGTTTTTTTCATCAGGCTCTGAGAACTCATCAGACAAGGTCAGTCTCACTATTGACAGCAAACCTGAGTGACCAGGTATGGAACTTGCTTCCCTTCTGATATCTTGGGTCCAAGAGGTATCTTTCCTTGTGCACATTCAGAAAATGATGCATGGCAACAGGCGCATATAACCTGATATATCTAGTGTGGCACTGAGCAGGGAAAGGATGAGTTTACCAGTTCCCTGTAGGTCAGTACTCTGCAGGTTACTCTTCTAAATTGCCCAAAATTAATTTTTACTATGAAGCATATGTAAGATTATTTTTATTCAGCCTGGTATATTCTTGAGGGAATCAGAATAGTTTAGTCTGGAGAAGAGGATGAGGGGAGACTTCATTGCTCTCTGCAACTACTTGAAAGGAGGTTGGAGTGAGGTGGGGCTCAGCTCATTCTCCTTAGTATCAATTGCTAGAATAAAAGGAAAGGGCCTAAAATTGTAGATATTAGGAAAAATTTATTTCCTGAAAGAGTGGTCAGGCATTGGAATAGGTTGCCCAGGGAGGTGGTGGAGTTAACCATCCGTGTTCGAGAAACAAGACACAGGGTTTAGTGGCTGTGGTGGCATTAGGTTGACAGCTGGACTTGAAGATTTTTGAGGTCTTTTCCAGCAGAAACAGTTCTACAATTCTATGATCACACTCATAAAACAAGACTGGTTTTATTTCTGTACAGAAACACCAAACCATGTTCTCAATGCAAGTGTGGGGGGATAGATTTAAAATGCAAGGAAGCTCGTAAGCAAAGTTTTTTTGCAGTTGCATTCACTCACTTGCGTGGAACAGATGAACATAAGGGCATGGTTGCAAAATAGCTCTGCACATCAGCAGGCCTTTCCTAAATCACTGCACTCAGTGTGAAGCCATTCAGACAAGAGAGAAATCTGATCAAAAAATTGGCAGCATCTTGTTGCTGCTGAGGACCACCAACACAGCCTTCCCAGTCGCCACCACAAGACAGGCTAAAGAGGTGACTGAAGGGCAAAGAGAAAGCTTCAACCAGCCACAGTGGGACCGATACTGGATGAAGGGGAGAAAAGAGGACATCTCAGATGCCGCAGATCTTTTCCTGGAATATTTCAAGATGACCCAGCAACGAAGAAAGCCTCCAGTGGTCAAGACTGCCTAGCCATAATTGCATGCTCATGTGCAAGGGTTGAGTTCTTCAGAGGGTGTGAACTGGAGTAGTGTGGTTGAAGTGCCTGGAATAACACTGCTGGGCACTGATTGAAATTTTGCACTGTAGCTGAAGCTAGCAGGTCAAGGGAGGTGATTCTCTCCCTCTGCTCCGCTCTGGTGAGACCACACCTGGAATACTGCATCCAGTTCTGGAGCCTCTATTACAGGAAGGATCTGGACATGCTGGAAGGTGTCCAGAGAAGGGCCACCAGGATGAGCAGAGGGCTGAAGCACCTCTCCTATGAGGACAGACTGGGGGAGTTGGAGCTGTTCAGTCTGGAGAAGAAAAGGATCTGAGGAGACCTAATTGTGGCCTTCCAGTATCTTAAGGGGGCCTACAAGAAAGCTGGGGAGGGACTTTTTAGGGTGTCAGGGAGTGATAGGACTAGGGGGATGGAAAAAAAATAGAAATGGGTAGATTCAGATTGGATGTTAGGAAGAAGTTCTTCCCCATGAGGGTGGTGAGACACTGGAATAGGTTGCCCAGGGAGGTGATGAAAGCCTCATCCCTGGATGTTTTTAAGGCCAGTCTGGATGTGTCTGTGAGCAACCTGCTGTAGTGTGAGGTGTCCCTGCCCATGGCAGGGAGTTTGGAACTAGATGATCCTTCATGTTCCTTCCAACCCTAACTATTCTATGATTCCTTGTGGCAATGAGCTAGTCTTCTGGCAGGTACTTCATTAAGTTCCTTTTCTCAAGTATTTCTATCCCTTTAAACATACAGTGTGTTTAGTTTCCCCGTGTGCTTGCTTATTGAAAGAAAGAAGAGTTGAACTGCCAGGCCTTTGTGACCTTAGCACTAAGGAAATTGGTTAACACTCCAGTCAGATGGTCAAGACATGGTTTGGACAGTAACACTCTGTGCTGGGTTAGGAACTGGCTGGAGGGCCGAGCCCAGAGAGTGGTGGTGAATGGTGCCACATCCAGCTGGCGGCCAGTCACCAGTGGTGTCCCCCAGGGATCAGTGCTGGGCCCCATCCTCTTTAACATCTTCATTGATGATATGGATGAGGGAATTGAGTCAGTCATCAGCAAGTTTGCAGATGACACCAAGTTGGGAATAGATGTTAGTCAGTTAGAGGGTAGAAAGGCTCTGCAGAGGGACCTCGACCGACTGGACAGATGGGCGGAGTCCAATGGGATGACATTCAACAAGTCCAAGTGCCGGGTGCTGCACTTTGGCCACAGCAACCCCATGCAGAGTTACAGGCTGGGGTCAGAGTGGCTGGAGAGCTGCCAAACAGAGAGGGACCTGGGGGTGCTGATCGACACCCGCCTAAACATGAGCCAGCAGTGTGCCCAGGTGGCCAAGAGGGCCAATGGCATCCTGGCCTGTATTAAGAATAGTGTGGCCAGCAGGAGCAGGGAGGTCATTGTGCCCCTGTACTCTGCATTGGTTAGGCCACACCTTGAGTACTGTGTCCAGTTCTGGGCCCCTCAGTTTAAGAAGGACATCGAGACACTTGAACGTGTCCAGAGGAGGGCAACAAGGCAGGTGAGAGGCCTTGAGCACAAGCCCTATGAGGAGAGGCTGAGGGAGCTGGGGTTGTTTAGCCTGGAGAAGAGAAGGACCAGGGGTGACCTCATTGCCCTCTACAACTACCTGAAGGGTGGTTGTGGACAGGAGGGGGTTGGTCTCTTCTCCCAGGCAACCAGCACCAGAACAAGGGGACACAGTCTCAAGCTGTGCCAGGGGAGGTTTAGACTCGAGGTGAGGAGGAAGTTCTTCACTGAGCGAGTCATTCGTCATTGGAATGGGCTGCCCGGGGAGGTGGTGGAGTCGCCGTCCCTGGAGGTGTTCAAGAGGAGACTGGACATGGCACTTGGTGCCATGGTCTAGTTGTGAGGTCTGTTGGGACGGGTTGGACTTGATGATCCTTGGGGTCTCTTCCAACCTTGGTTATACTGTGATACTGTGTTTAGTTAGTCATGAGGTGTTGGGTGACAGGTTGGACTTGATGATCTCTGAGGTCTTTTCCAACCTTATTGATTCTACGGTTCTATTCTACGGTTCTAAGACAAGAGCCACACATCTGTTTTTGCCAAAGTTTAGTCGGAATGGATTATTTTAAGGGAAGAACCACTTGGTTTGTGCTGTGATAGTTACCTGTTCCTGCTACTTGTTGAGAGGGATATTCTCTCATGGGAAGATAATTTGACAGTCTTCTGTTTGACGCTTTACATACAGAGGCAGCATGCAATCTGCTTTTGTTGTAGATGGGCAATCCTTCCAAAAAATTGGCCTGGGTGTGCACACTCAAATTCTTTAAGCTGAATATTTGGGAGGGGAGGAAAAATGGAGGAGAGGAGCAAAGAGCTATGAGTGATTTCTTTCTTTCTTCTGTTTATGGTTAACGATATCTTCACTTTTGTGGAGCATATACTTGAAATGTTTGGAGGAGAGAGTAGTAGATCTAAAGCAAGGCCAACCCTATCTGTGTCGCAGCTTACAGCTCTGCACCTAATACACCACAAAGCAGGCTAGCTCTTTCCCACGTGCTAGTAATTTTAGCTATTATTAATATATATTATTCATAGAATCAACCAGGTTGGAAAAGACCTCAGAGATCATCAAGTCCAACCTATTACCTGATACCTAACACCACGTGACAACTAAACTATGGCTCCAAGTGCCACATCCAAGCCTTTTTTGAACACCTCCAGGGGTGGTGACTCCACCACTTCCCTGGGCAGCACATTCCAATGGCAAATTACTCTTTATGGGAAGAACTTTCTCGTCATCTTGAGCCTAAACTTCCCCTGGCACAGTTTGACTTGTCCTCTTGTTTGAGACTTGAGACTTGTGTCCTTTTGTCCTGCCACTCGTTGCTTGGGAGAAGAGACTAACCCCCACCACTCTACAACCTCCTTTCAGGTAGTTGTAGACAGCTCTCCTGAGCCTCCTCTTCTCCAGGCTGAGCTACCCCAGCTCTCTCAGCTTCTCCTCATAGGACTTGTGCTCAAGACTTCTCCCCAGCCTTGTCGCCCTTCTCTGGACACATCCAAGTATCTGGGCTCCTCTTAAACTGAGGAGCCCAGAACTGGACACAGTACTCAAGGTGTGGCCTAACCAGTGCTGAGTACAGGGCAGAATGACTTTCCTGCTCCTACTGGCCACACTATTCCTGATCCAGGCCAGGATGCCATTGGCCTTCTTGGCCACCTGGGCACACTGCTGGCTCATGTTCAGCCTACTTACAGCCAGTACCCCCAGGTCCCTTTCTGCCTTGCTGCTCTCCAGCCACTCCAACCCCAGCAGCATGTAGTTCCTTAAGAGTAAACAGAGATATTATGACCTGCTTCCTATAGAAGAGTTGCTGGCTGTGAGAATGATCACAGTTCAAAAAAGAATAAACTTCTTTCCATTCCTGTGCATGAGTGTGTCCCTTGGCATGCAGCATTATGTGATGACAGGTCTGAGGGACAGCAGGTCCAGATTTCTGCTGAAGTATAAGCCATGCTTCCCTGCCTCTGGGCAGCAGCTATTTAAGGAGGTACTTATGCTTTGGTGAACAGACAGCCATGGAATTCTGCTTTATCCTATTCAGTTATTCCACAGTGTAAGCTAACATCTGCTTCTCCTGGAGTGTAAAGAAATGCGTGCCACTTCTCAATACAACGATTTGCTCTTATAAACCACTACAATTTAAGCATCTAATCTCAACATTTGTAGTAATGGCATATTAAGTCTTCACTGTGGCACATTATATCTAAGAAAGGTGATCTCTTTGGTAGGCATTTTGATAGAGTCATGAGCAAAGATGATTCTGTCACTTTTATCTCAGGGAAGAATACCATCATCTACTTCAAACTCAAATAGATATGAATATTTTCCCTAAAGTTTTATCAAGTTTGGCTTAGATGGGAAAGAAGTTGAGGAGAGAATGTCAAAAGAAATAGGGTAAGCCTCACAATTCAAATACATGAAGCTTAACTATATTGGTGCTAGGAAAAATAATAGGGAAACTGTTGTTGTAGAAATGTTGTAGAACATTAAAAAAAGTGATATAAGTTTTTCAGCAAAGCCTCACCATTCAGAAGTTCATCTGGACTTCTAAAGAATTTGATCAGCTACAAATAAGATTTTTTTGCACAAAAAAATCAACATGAGCAGGCAATTGTTGCTTGCAGCCCAGAAGGCCAACTGTGTCCTGGGCAGCAGCAAAAGAAGTGTGATCAGTAGAATGAATTGGAATGGGCCTGCCCAGGAGGTGGTGGAGTCACCATCCCTGGAGGTGTTCAAGAGGGGATTGGATGTGGCACTTGGTGCCATGGTTTAGTCATGAGGCCTGTGGTGGCAGGTTGGACTTGATGATCTTTGAGGTCTCTTCCAACCTTGGTGATTCTGTGATGCTGTGAGGGAGGTGATTCTCCCTTTTTACTTTATGTCCAGATTTGGCGTCCCTACCACAAGAAGGACAATGAACTGTTTGAGTAGGTCCAGAGGAGGCCACAAAGATGATCAGAGGGCTGGAGCATCTCCCTGATGGGGGCAGGCTGAGAGAGTTGAGGATGTTCAGCCTGGAGAAGAGAAGGCTCCAGGGTGATCTTATAGTGGTCTTCCAGTACCCAAAGGGGACTACAAGAAAGCTGAGGAGGGACTTTTTACAAGGGTTTGTAGTGATAGGAGCAGAGAGAATGGCTTTAAGCTAGAAGAGGCTAGATCTTGACTCAATATTAGGAGAAATTATTTATGGTGTAGGTGGTGAGACACTGGAACAAGTTACTCAAGGTAGCTGTGGATACACCCTGTTTGAAAATGCCCAAGACCAGGTTGGGCAAAACCTTAAGCAACCTGGTTTAGTGGAAGATGTCCCTGCCCATGGTGGGGGAGTTGGAACTAGATGATCTTTAAGGTCCCTTCCAGCCCAAACCATTCTATGATTTCAGATACGCCTGAAAGCAACAAAAATGTGTCCCTTTATTCCCAAAGGAGACAACAATTGAAACAGAGGAACAGCTTCTGCAGTCTTCCACTGATCAGAGGCTTTCTTGGAGAAATGCTCTCCCTCTGGTCTTTAGGACAGTTACAAGGTACTACTTTCTGCGTGAGTGAGGCCAAAGTGATTATCTCAGCAATCCAAATGTGATTTTAATTATAGCTTTTATTATTGGAACAGCTGTAACCAAGATTGTAACAGTCAATTATATGTGGGGCTTTATTGGCAAAGGGTGTTTAATATTAAACAATCATTGCTAACCGTGAACATACCTGATGTAATAATGAACTTTATGCATAAGATCAGCATGAGATAAAGGAGTTAAATTTAGCTGTACGTATGGTCTGTAACAAGAACACAAAGGGATAGCTCCATTCGTTGTATTTGGAAACAGAAAACTCTGAATGTTGTTACAATAGCTTTTTTTTTGTTTTGTTTTAGAGAGAGCTTAAAGTAAATGTTTGGTAACTAGAGATTTGTATTGCTAGAGAGAATCACTTTCGCTAAAGCTACAGTAACCAAATGTTTAAATGTGCAGGGCTGAACTGTCAAAGCATGTAACAACATCTTTACATAAAATAGAAGGGGCTAGAGCTGCCTTTATGAGTGTCTTCCTCTGACAACTGCTTAAGCTTCAAGTCTATTCCCATCAGAGCCAGTGCAGAATCTCCTGATCACCTGAAATGACTTATGGCACAGACCTTACTGGGGGAAAAAAGAAGTCTCAAAGCACTGAGAAAGCTGTTCTGCTGTCCCACAGCATGTGAGTTACACCTATGTAGAGCAATGCTGACAACCCACATAATTCCTAACTGTGGCTTGAGCCCCTTGGAAGAGCTGCATCAAAGACAAAAGCCTTGGAATCATAACATTGTCTTGGTTGGAAAAGACCTTTAAGATCATTGATTCCAACCATTCTCTAACTCTGTCAAGCCTGCTGCTAAACCACATCAGCACCACATCTCTGCCTCTTTGAAACACCTCCAGGGTTCAGCCACCTCCCTGGGGAGCCTGTGCCAGTGTATGGGAATCCTTCCAATCAAGATCTCCAACTCAAACCTCTCCTGGTGCGACTTGAGACCATTTCTTTTTATCCTATCACTTGTTGCTAGGGATAAAAGGCCAACCCAACCTAACTCCAACCTCCTTTCAGGGAGCTGTAGAGAGTGAGAAGGTCTCCTTTCAGTAAGTGCTCTCTGGGCAATATTCCTGGTATAACAGGGTTTGTTTGCTTTGCATTTCATTTCAGCTTCGTGTTTGTGTCGATGGCTACATGTGGAGCTTGGCTTAAAACATCAGTCCTGGAGCAAGCGTGGAGGCAGGCTGTAAAGTGACCATGGAATGGAGGGACAAGTCAGGCTGTCTCAAGTATGACCAGGACCCATGTGATGAATTTTACCCACAGTCATCCTCCAGACCACATTTTCAGACCTGGCAGTAAGAAAAGTTTCTTCTCTTTTCTCTCTCTCTCTTTTTTTTTTTTTTTTTTTTTTTTTTTTTTTTTTTTTTTTTTTCCCCCTTTCTTCTTGCAATTCTCAGAGGCTAAATAGGAGCCAACATATTGGATTTATGTTTGGGCTTGGGTCTTCCTCTGCAGTCCCACTCTCCTTCTGATTGCCACCGTTTGGACTCAGTGGACCAAAATTCTACAAACAGACGGTGCCTTTATCTGCATGTACACTGAAATACTCCCAACCAGAACTCCCTCCTGCTTCTCAGTTTCCAAAAATGCAGCTCAAATGCTTAATTGGGTAACCTGAACTTCTCTCTAATCTATGTATCAGTGTGTATGGATGTAATGGACATGTCAGTGCTGTGTACACTAACACTTTTAAGTTGTATAATGGGCCTGTTCACTAGAAGAATAAACACACCATGCAATTTAGCTGCAAGCTGGAGGGGGTGGTGGGGACAACAGAAGAGAATGTTCGCTGAAAGGTTATCTACAGTGTAAAAGCAATTCTTTTCCCTTTGCAGACTTTGAGGGTGATTTGCAGCAGTAGTATTCTTAATTTTGAGAACTGATTGTCTAATCATGTAATTTGAATGGGGGGAGGGGGAGTGTGGAAGAGGAAAAGAAATGGAGAGAATTTCTTCTTGCAAGCACTTCTCAGCTCTTAAGAGGCTTTTGCATTGCCCGTGCAAGCCTACAATTGGATAGCTCAGGATACAGTACTTTTATGCAGTGAAAAGGATTAGGAAAAATCCCCAAAGGTGTGAAGTATAACAAAAGGCAATATATGGAATTGCACTGTTAGAAGGCACAGCTGAAGTCAATGGGAGTTTGATCCATGAAAGCACAGCAGGACCGCACCATATATAGGAAAGCACAATCTGTCAAAATTAAGTGTGTAGTTTATGGTACGCTTTTTGTTTGAAATAACATATTACCTCCTATTTATAGCAAAGCAGACTACACAGCTTTGTAAGTCTGCCTTGAAGATTCTCAGACAGAGAGTAAGGATACCTTTTACCTGGAAATTGTAGAGTCAGAGCTCAAAATTGTTAGCAGCGATATAAATTAATACCTGCAATTTTACAGGCATATAAATCTCCAACTTCTGCTTACACAGCCCTGCGCTGTCTGCAGTATTGGCTGGATCTGAAGATCACTGCTGGAGGACTACTAGGAAACAAATGAACTTGCAATGCATAGTATCTTAAAGGAAACTATAAATGGGATAGGTCAAGGACTAGGCATGTAAGTGACAGGGGAAAAAAAAAATCTTCCTTTTAGTTTATACAACTCCTGCTTCCATGTCTGTTCAAATTCCTAATAAGGAATAGGAACTTTTTGAGGCACTGGGCCTGTACGTATTTCCTGACCTTATAATTCTCACAATTCTAGACATTCCAAGGTAGGGGGTCATTCAGACAGAGTTGTAATTTCTTGTGCATATTTATTTCCAAAGTATCTTTTGCATAGTTTCCCAGTGAAATCATGTGCTGGGGCTGGGGAATGCTAAATAGGTTATTTTTCAAGCTTGCATATAAAAGGGCCTGTCAAAGTGGACTGTTTTGGACTTATCAAGTAAAAGTGCCAGAGCCAAACTCTGATGTTTGTAGCTTGTCCTTCCCAACCCCGTTATGAGCTGGGTGCCCAACCTTCCAGCGGGAGGTAACATAAGAAGGTTAAGGAGCTCTGGTTTTCTTATCAGTGAGGATTTTAACTATGATAAAAGTCTTGAAAGTCTAGATCAGCTCAAGAGAAGTGTGACTTGAGTCTTCCCCCCAAAAAAAAAAAAAAAAAAAAAAAACAACCTTACATTTTGTTAACCCTGTGGATCTGTGCTCCTTTTCCTTCTCATTCTGTAAATAAACACAATGAACTTCAGAGGGAAAAAGGTTGTCGAAGCCCAGCCCCTTTGTAAATAACCTTAACTGGTTGTGAAAGCACATTCTGAATTCATTTTCCCAGTCCTTTAAGACACACACATTATTTTCTTCTTCTTGTTCCTTTCTTCTTTTATTATTTTTTTTAAGCAATTACATTTATCTGATCAAAGAATTAAAACACATCAGGGACCAGCCAAGACATCATGAATTTTAAATATTCATTTCTCAAAACCTGTCAGCCAAGCTGCAGCCTGAAGTTATCTACTGACTGAAAACGGTTTACACCAAGTATTTGTCTCGCAATTCCCCCACTCCCCCCAGAAAAAAGTTCTGCTAAAAAACCTCCAGATAATGTATTCATCAAGGGGAAGCTAAATGAGAGGAAGGAGTTTGTCCTCAGTGCTGTAAATGCCCTGCTCAAAGCAGCAGTGAGGAAGGTTAGCCAGGACTCAGCTTTTATCACGATGTGGCTAACTAATCTAAATTGAAATGTGGGCACTTTCTTTCTGAACTCCAAAAAGCACATAGTGCATCTGGGACTGAGGTTTCCAAGCTCTTGTTGAAAAGTAAGTGTAGACTTTCTGCTTGGGGAAAAAAAAAAATAAAGAATCTAACCTTTGTGGAAAAGAATGGCAAAAGGGAAGATCCCGTGGAAATTGGGAGTGTTTTCACAGATTGCTGGTGACAGTAAGTATCATTTTATAAAACACCAGTTAGGCTGCATATGACATATGGAGGCAATTTCTCCCTCAGCTATATTTACCTTTCCCTTTGATCTAATGGGAGCAGCTCATGTATACTGAGGCAGAGCTTGGTCTACAGTATCCTGTTTGGTTTTGCATAGGGGAAGAAGTTTAGAACAGCTGAGTTGACACGTGCTGCCGTAACTAAGAGGGCAAGGTGGTGCAGTGAGCCTGATTTAGGCATGTGGAGGGATGGTTGCAAGGTGATATGAGTGAAAGGCATTAAGTGCTGCCTTTTTCCTTTATCATTAGAGAACCACTGAAATGTAAGACTGGTAGGAAACTCCGCAAGCTGTATACTCTGTCCTCTTGCTCAAAGGCAAGCTCAAATATACAGCCATCCCTGGCAGCCATTTAAGTAAAATATTACTGGAATGAACAGATATTCTTTATATTTAGAAGGAAGGATACTGCCAGCATGGTTAGTTTAAAAAAAAAAAGGGAGAAAAAAAAAGAAAAAAAGAAGACATTAAAAAAAAAAAAAAAGGAAAAAAGAAGAAACTATATTAAAAAAGAAGGGGGAAAAAAGAAGAAAAAGAGAAGAAAATAAAAGAAAAAAGGAAGAAAAGAAAAAGAAGACAAAAAAGAGAAAAAATAAGAAAAAATAGTAAAAAAGGAGAAAAAGAAAAAATAGAAAAAGAATACAAAAAAGGATAAATGAAGAAAAAAAGGAAGAAAATAAAAAGAAAAAAAGAAAATTAAATGAAAAAAAGAGAATAAGGGGAAAGAAATCCACATAAAAGGGAAGTTATTCCAATTCTCTTAGAGTTATCTCAAATTAGTTTGATGATTTGCTTGGGATCATTGGAGAAGCCTGACTAAAAGATATAAGTGGAACATAAGACAGGATGCGTGGAAGTGAAAAGTAAGGAGATAAGATCGTAGGAAGGCAAGGGAACAGGTTGAGCTGGTAAGCTCCAACGGCAATAGCATATTTAGGCAACAACTGACTGAGCATGTGGAATTTAGGAATACAAAGAGCTGTGGTTTGTGCTTCTAAGCTTTGAACTACCTGGCAACTCTTTCAAGGGTTAGAAGTGAAAATTATCATGGTTTGCTCCCCTTAATTAGTATCAGAGAGTTGTGCTTATGTGTCTGTTTACACAGCACTGGTTTTATTCCTCCTGAAAAAAGGCACAATAATAATGTTAAAATTCTTAAAAAACAAAACCCCAAAACAACAAAACAAAACAAAAAAAAACCACCAAGACTTAAAGTTTCTTAAAATCATGCAATAGAGAGAGAAAACCAAGCAGCACTGCATTTCAGACCCATGTGGATCCTGATTGATTCTGTTGTAGTCAGTTCACTGTAAGGCTCCCTGTCTGATGAATGCAAGTCATTTTCTCAGTGATGCCCAATGACAGGACAAGGGGCACTGGGTGGAAGTGGAGACATAGTAAGTTCCGTGGAAACATGAGGAAAAAAATCTTTACTGTGAGGATGACAAAACACTGGAACAGGCTGCCCAGCGGGGGTTCTGGATTCTCCATCTCTGGAGACATTCAAAACCTGCCTGGATATGTTCCTGTGTGATCTGCTCAAGGTGATCCTGCTCTGGCAGAGGGGGTGGACTGGATGATCTTTCAAAGTCCTTCCAGCCCCTAACATTCTGTGATTTTGTGATTTTTTTTAAACCCAAAGTATTTCATCTGACTTTCTCAGAGCTGCTGTTTTCTTTGCTCTACTTTTTAGTGCAAACACCATAATTATTTGTAGGGTGTTATAGGTAACTTATTTTATCAATCTAATATTCTTATATTATGCATCTTAATACCACTATTAACTGGTTTGGGTCATTTCTTATTTGTATACCAGAGAACTACTTCCAGTGTTATTACTTATTGGTCATAATCAATTAGAGAAGTCTTTAGACTATGGCAGTCTTACATAAATACACTGGCAAAGTTCAGCTCCTATGATTTCTGACAATTAAATTGTCCTGTCACTTTGGGACCTTCATTAATCTCAACTTGTCATCCTTGTTTATGGAGGTTATAATGGCCTGTGTGTGTAAGTGAAATGAGATGCTAAAAGCCCTTGGCTGTTTAACTCTTTGATGAAAGTCAAGCAGGAATATGTCGTTGAAGGGAAAAGATTGTTTTTTTTCATCCCACCAAAAGAGCACCATGGAAATTATTGCACTGTTTAATGACTAGCTAGGAAATAAGCCAAGGAAAAGTTTTGGAAAAGGGTGAAGGAAACCAAGTCGATGATGCTGTTTGTCGCAGTCCTTTGTGTGTCTGCATGAGTGCACGCAGAAATAAAGATGTAGCAACACAGATTACTTTCTCTTCCAGGAAAGTGATATGAAGGCATCATGTTCCAAGAGAGGAATCTGTCAGATACCATTTCAGAATTGCCTTCACTGAGGTGAAGACCATGGAGTTGGGATTACTTGGGACCACTGCAGGCAGTGCATTTACAGAAGCTAATTTCAGTTCCTGAGTGAGTTTACAATTTTCTTCTCTTTTAAATTTTCTCCTTGAATTTTAAGACCTGTTTACTGATGTCTCCAAATGCACATGCATATTAACTCTGCCCTTTCAATAAGGACTTGGGAGGCTTTTTAGAGTGGTCTCTCCACAGCACCAGCACCGTTGTTTGTATCCACCTCAGGCAGAGACCCTCACTACTCTTTCCTCCTGGAGTGGCCTCTCACTTTGCATCCTTCTGAACTATCCTCACAAGCTCACCTGGCACCGTGTGCCAAAGATGAAGGTAGCTTTTATTCCATGCAGTTCATCAAACCCAGTGTGTCCTCTTGGCCACATTGTTGCTGAAATTGAAACCCAGCATAACAGACCTTTATTTTCATTTGCAACTGAAAATGAGGGGCCAGGTCAAAGCAAGCAGTGCACTGTCCCATACTGTCACAGTTGGAGATGGAGCACAGGTCTCCTGACCTGCTTAGAGCCTCCATCCATATGCAGCTGGCCAAGGTTAAAAAATAGGACTAGCCTTAGAGTTATCCATCTCAAATCTAAAAGGAGTGTAATGATATGCTACTCTCTGCACCCTGAGAAACATACGAGTGACATCCTCTCTCTGAGCACTAATTATCATAATTCTTAGACCAGAGAGAGATCCAGAACACTGCACAAATTATCACCCAATATCTTTAATAAATGTGGATGGTAAGTTACTTGCAAAGGTGCTGGTTAATAATCTGGAACACATATTCCCAGAACTAATTCATTTCAGTCAGGTGGGATTTATTAGGAATTGGACTGTCATGGGGTAGTATGAGGAAACTTCAGTATAGTAAGTTCACACAGAAGCACAGGAGAAAGCTGGTATATCTCACAACAATATAAATGACTTTAGACTATACAAAGATGGGCAGCTTCTGACTCTTCTAAACATCTGGCTATGGGCAACTCTTTGACACAGTACAGTAAAAGCCAGTGGTGCTCATCAATCTACTTTAAAGCTGCTGAGGCCAATGTGTTGATGGATAGGCTTCCTAAATTACAAAAAGGAGAAATGGCAGAGCTGTACTCCCATTTCTACTTGATCCAGGGTTCATGTGGTAACTGCATTTCTTTTTTCTTCTGTGAGATTAATTTTGAAAAAACCAAGTCCCATGTTCCTCAGGCATGCTCATTTTGTACATGGCTGCCTTTCTTTCTTGCCCAGAGAGGAAACAAATTGATGGGCTCCCACCAAAGATGCCTCAGTGTGTATGACTAAAGTTCAGTAGGATAAATGCAAGTCTTGAAGGCAAACTGCCAGATGTTATTTGTTGAAGCTGCCTCTAGGCTGCTCTGAAGCATACCAACACATGTGTCAGGGCAGAATGAGAGTCAGGGCAACTTTCCAATTCCTCTTGCTCACAGAGGCTCTCCAGGGGAAGCTGAGTTTAGGAGGAGAGAAACAAAGACCACAAAAATTAGAGATCCATGTACTTCAGGTCCTGATGCTGAGGCACCATAAATTTTGCAACTTAAATTTTGAGCACACACCAATATACATCTCTTTCTAGGTGCTTCAGCCTGTGGGTCGTAAATCAGATGCAAATGCTAATGTTTGCTCCTGAAGCTGTGGGCACAGCATCACTACTTCTGCTTCGATGATGCCAACCAACCATATACTTTGAGAATGAGGTAAAGCTTTAAGCTTTTTAAAAGCCACTCTGGATTTTCCTCAAGATCATGCTAAGCAAATCTTGAGTTTAGCCAGTTCATTTCCACCCACTGCCTTCATACATGCATATAAGGTGAGCAGACCCAAACCATTTGTGGCATTTGTTGCAAAACAAGTGATTCCTTCCACAGAAGAGAGAAATGCTCGCCCAAATAAACATAATATAGTGGTGAAGCACACTTCTTCAAGGAACAGCCCCACAAAGATGCTGTTGCTTATATTCTTCTTATGTTATCTTCTTTGCATGGAGAGATAAATATCTATGGGGAAAGTCTATTTTTAGCATGTGTTTGCACATTGGCTAGTACAGCCACATGCTGTTGTCTAATATTTGCCTATTGAAAGAGAAAAGGAAGAACTGGATGTAGTTTGAGAAGGGAACTCTCAAAAAAAGCTTACTGCACAATGCAAAGGGTGGATATTTAGTTTCAAACCTCCATTTCTCTGCTATAAGATATAGCATTAAAGAGGTGAAATCAATGTATTTGTTATCCTACCTGGTAGACAGTCTTCCTTTTTCTTTTTTGTGGTCTTTTTTTTTTTTTTTTTTTTTCCAAACCCCCTCTTGTAGCTTTATCTTAACAATTCTTCCTTTTAATGGTTGCACCAGACACTTTTGGTACTATGTAAATTACATTTAGTGGATAATTGCACACAGCCATCAGGTTGCATAAATAAATTCTCATCACTTTTACATGTGAAACCCTGAAATGATTACACTCTACTAGCTGCAGACCTGTAAACTGATTAATTGCACCAGGATGTCTTAGCTTGGGGGCAAGTTTTGCACTGAGCTGTTCCAATTCCAGGATCTGGTCTCTTGTGTTTGCATGATGCAGACCCCACCTGGAGTACTGCATCCAGTTCTGGAGCCCCTATTACAGGAAGAATGTGGACATGCTGGAACATGTCCAGAGAAGGGCCACAAGGATGATTAGAGGGCTGGAGCTCCTCTCCTGTGAGGACAAGCTGAGGGAGTTGGGGCTATTCAGTCTGGAGAAGAGAAAACTCTGAGGAGACTGTATTGTAACCTTCCAGTATCTGAAAGGGGCCTACAAGAAAGCTGGGGAGGGACCTTTTAGGGTGTCAAGTAATGATAGGACTTGGGGGAATGGAACAAAACTAGAAATGGGTAGATTCAGATTGGATGTTTGGAAGAAGTTCTTCCCCATGAGGGTGGTGAGACACTGGCACAGGTTGCCCAAGAGGTGATGGAAGCCTCATCCATGAAGGTTTTTAAGGCCAGTCTGGATGTGGCTGTGAGCAACCTGCTGTAGCGTGAGGTGTCCCTGCCCATGGCAGGGGTGTTGGAACTAGATGATCCTTGAGGTCCATTCCAACCCTAACAGTTCTATGATTTTATATATATATATATAAATAAATAAATAAAATATCCTTCTATATGTGGATATAAGGGTATATCAGAAAACAATTACCACCCCTCCAAAAGCTGTCAAAAAGAATGGAGCACAGCGGTGGTGCTCTCAGGAAGTACAGAGAGGTCAGCTCAAGATGGACAACTGAAGCTTTCACATTTTCTTATGAGACTCAAAAATTCACCTTGCAAAATTATTTTTAGCACCTTGCTGAGCACAGTGTTCAAAATGGGATTTCTACAAACATTGGATTTGATGAAAAATAGGAATTGTCATGTTAAGCTTCTTAAGAATCAGTTTTCTAATTCTTATTCAGTGCTTCTGAGTGAAAATTCATAGAATCGCTGAAACATTCAGGTTGGAAAAGACCCTCTGGATCACCAAGTCCAACAGCTAACCTTACTTTGCAAGGTTCCCCCTAAACCATACCCTCAAGCACCACATCCAAATGACCTTTAAACACATCCAGGGCTGGTGACTCCACCACCTCCCTGGGCAGCACATTTCAATGCCTGACCACTCTTGCAGTGAAAAAATGTTTCCTAATGTCCAGTCTAAACCTACAGTCGCAGCTTGAGGCCATTCCCTCTTATTCTATCACTCATTACCTGTGAGAGGAGACCATGGTTTTAACAATGGCTTTGATGAAAAATGGGAATTTTCACATTTCTAAGAAGCAGTTTTCCAATCTTCATTCAGCACTTTTGAGTGAGAATTCCCACTTTTTTAATAAATTCCTGGGACATTTTGGAAATTAACCTCAAGGGAAAAAAAAAGGATGAAATGTAGCTCAGTTAGTCATTTGTTTCTTGATTGCAGTCCTCTAATATCCTCAGTGTGTATAAAGCAGTTCAGTTGAGCAGTACCACTTAAACAAATTGTGGCTTTAAAAATCTCTCAGCATATTTAAACAAAATTAAATATTTTTTATTTATTTATTTTTATTTTATTTTTTAATGAGCACTCTTCTGTAATTAATTAGTTTTAAGTTTTCCATAATCACTGAGTTTAGGGACATCCAGAGGCTGGCTAATATGGACTAAAAATGTGTTTGGGGCAGGCAGGGTGGAGGTGGAATCGTATGCACCTCTATGTGTACACAACACACATTTTTATGTCCCTACATGCAAAAACACATATGTACATAAAGATATAAATATATATGTGTGTGTGTGTGTGTATATATATATGCACATGAATAAAATCCCTTCTGAAACTACTGATGGCAACCTCTCCAGGCAAACAAGGCTCATAAATTGACACATTTTGCTTAATCTATATGTAAAGCATGTTACACACCCCTGCTACAATGCAGACATCTTAACTTTAAATGAGACAAAAACAAACATAAAATTAGCACTTTAGGGAACCCTCTGCCACTCAATTTGTGTCGGGTTTAACACCTTCTTATTTTATACATCCTTCTACATAAACAGTTTTCTATCAGCCCTTGGTATGGCGCCTTCAAAGAATTAAATGTTGAGCTGTTTAAAAGCACTAATTAGCAGCTTTAATACAAAGGGGAGCGGAGTTATTAGTCAAATCTTGTAAACCTTAGCATACCCTTTGGGCCCAGCCGTTTGTGTGCGAAATACCTCAATAAACATATTATATTGTTAATCACAAAAAAAACCCTTCCAGGGATATGCTAAATCTGGCAAGAAGTATAAACTTTGCCAAACAAAGGCAGGGAAAGTGAGCGTCCACATGAAAGCAAAGCCATAAAATCCCCAAGAAGGATATATTAATTGAGAAAGGGCAGCTTATTTCCCCAGCCAGGAGCTTGGCAATCTGTAACCTTCTGCACGTACAACAACAAACATACATTAATGGTGTTTAGTTTGAACACAGCTAGCGACATGCTTATTAAATTAGCACTTCATTCCTTTCAATAACGTGCCACAATGGCAAGGCTTTCTCCAAAGGTAGCAGCATGATGATATTTAAATCAATGAAGTTATTTTTGTAGGGTGCCAAGTATACACTTATATAGGTATTTATGCTTTTAAAGGGGGTTGGATCGATTGCACCTAGGTTTTCTTTCTAGAAAACTGCGTCTGTATGCTTAATTTTCTTTGATACATTTCAGTTTATGCTCGACAGTGCCGAGTTCTCCTTCTTCCACTCCATCACACGTGGTTTATGTTAATAGTTAGTATTTATGATACAGGTAAATAATTCTATTCTTCAGCAGTTAAAAATTAAGTTAACTCCAAGAGTATTAAGGATGCAGCGGTTCTAATTTATACAGCGTGGCATAGCTAAGTTATGCTTAGATAGCAGAAGAAACATGAAGGATGAAGAAAAGCTTTTGAGTGGCAACTAATGCTTGAGAAATAAAATCCTCAGAATCTCAGAGTTTTGAGGTGCTAAAAAAGAAAGGCATGGCCTTTATAGTTTGGGAGTGATTTCACAAAGTAGAACTGAAAACTTCCACCTTAAAACAAAAAACCCTGACTTGCTGCTAGCGTTTCAGTGCAAGATGTTTGAAGAGCACTTCTAATTTTGAATTTCAAGGGAGAAATCCTAAGCTCTGTTACCCTCCTTCTCAAAGTTTTATATGCCATCGAGTAGAGTCATTATTTTCATCTGGTGTCATCCTTTTCCCCACCTTTCCTGGGAAAAAGGTTGGGAGGAAAAATGCTGGCCATGCGTATTTTTTTGACCAGTGTCATCATAATGATCATTTGCTGGTCTTAGCCATAGCAGATTAATTTGTGGTGGGGTTTTTTTTTTTTGTTTGTTTGGTGGTTTTTTTTTAAGGAAAAGTAAATAAGGACAGCTTCAAATATTTGAGAACAATTTTAAGTCAAGATTTCTCCATAATGAGCAATATCTCTCCTCTCCAGCTACAGGCTCCTATGAGAAACAGATTTATTGAAAGGCCCAGTATATTTGCTGTGAATATATATTTTAATGTATTTCTTTAACATGAAAGAGCTGGCCAGATCTTAAACATTTCTCTCTCTCTCTCTCTCTCTTTTTTTAATGTCATGCTTTTCTTTTTATGGTGTTTTATGTTACAACCTAATTAGTATCTTACAGTGCCCTTACATGTACTTAGGGTATAGGGTTTCACTAAATACACTGAACGTTTTATTTTGGGGGACCTCTGTGACACACTCTAAGCAGTTTTAAGCAGGCTAAGAATATGTTTCCAGTCAATCAAGCCTCTAGAGATAGGTTATCCACCTCTGGCTAATGCACTGCTATAAAACCTTCACCATTTCTGACTGCGTGATACAGTCTGTTATTAAACCCCTAACCGTATGCGGCCACAGGATTCAGAAGGGGGGAGGGAGACAATTATTTCCAGTACTTCATAAAGTCTACTTTAACAAATTATATGAAGATTAACTAATAGCAGCCTCAGCACTGGAAGAGTGGCTAAATTAGGTATGACTTATCAGAGTGGGGCTTCGTGGGCTGGTCTTTTCAAGGCTGAGGTTGCAGAGATGTAGTTGGTTCAGAACAATCATAGAATGTTAGGGATTGGAAGGGACCTGTGGAGATCATTGAGTCTAACACACACACCCCCTCCCCCCACCCCGCCTCAGCCAAAACAGGATCACTTAGGGCAGGTCATACAGGAACACATCCAGGTGGGTCTTGAAAGTCTTTAGAGAAAGAGACTCCACAACCTCTCTGGAAGGCTGCTCCAGCACCCTCACGGTAAGGAAGTTTTTCCTCATGTTGAGGTGAAACCTCCTGTGTTTCAATTTGTATCCATTGCCACTTGTCCTAGCACAGGATACCATTGAAAGGAGACTGTCCCCTTCTTAACACCCACCCTTCAGATATTTATAAACATTAATAAGATCTCCTCTCAAGTTTTCCAGACTAAACTGCCACAGATCTCTCAGCCTTTACTCATCAGACAGATGTTCCAATGCCTTAATCACCCTTGTAGCATCTGTGGGACACTCTCTGGTGTATCCCTATCCCTCTTGAACTGGGGAGCCCAGGACTGGACTCAATACTCAAAATGTGGTCTCACCAGTGCAGAGTAGAGGGGTGGAGAATGTCCCTTGACTTACTGGCCACATTCTACTTAATGCCCCCTGAACCTGATATTTGGGCTGTACCACAACAATAGTGTGATGAAACAAGCGGTGGCTTTGAGCTCCTCTGAAAACCAGCTTGGAAAGCCAGTGAGGTCTCTGAGCATTGATGGTTTTCCTGCTGAGGATTAAATAGGCCTGCACAAAGCCACCATATCCCACAAATCAAAAGCAGCATGCGTGGAGAAGGGGCAAGCCATGGGAAGTGTGGTCTGAAGCACTGTGATGGATTAGGGAGGGGACCTTTTGAATGCTCCCTATTCTGGAGGGGAGACAATCCGTCAATCTCAACAGTGCCATCCTGTCAGAAAACATCACACAAGGGTTCCCAGCATCCTCTTCAGTTTGGGATCTGTCCTGTGGAGGGCACCAACATTCAAAGTCAGACCTACCCCAGGCACCTGATGGGAAGCTGAAGACAGACACTTGGGTGTGCTTGAGAAAGGGCTTGTCTTTTGCCCTCTCTGCAAAATGGCTGTACCACCTTCCAGCTTTGGAGAGCTGCAGAAAAGGCAGCCTGGGATCTTTTGGAAAGGCTTCACTAAGCCTTGCAGTAATAAAATGCAAGATAAATTGTTCACGTTTAAAACATCTGAAGATTCAAACAGGGCAAGCTTGGTCCAGTACCATAAGGGTAGGGCACTAACAGGGGTAGGAGGGTTTCCCAGAAGGAGAACCTAGGAGAAAACTAGGCTTAAACAGAGTTAACCATGAGGGGATCGCCCTGCTCTCCCTACAAAGACCTTTCAGTTCCATCTGGAATGAGTATACGATAACCTAGTCAGACCAGCCTCAGTCACCAATCAAAACACTGATTCTTGACATTTGCCTAATTATCTTTTCTCATCATCAGTCATCTCTTGAAGTCCTTCCTTCATTCAGATGCCAGGTATTTCGAAATTAATCATGTCATTGAAAGCGGCATCTTTTCATGTAAATGGACTTTATTATCTGGATTGAAAAGCTCCCCCCACCCCTCCTCCTTTGAGCTGCAAAAGCCCATTTGTAGGGAAAGTGTCTTCAATCTGACATGCTGCCTTCTCAAGAAAGATTCGTAGTGGTGACCTCCCAGCAAGAGCTAAGCATCCGTCACCAGGAGTGCGTGTGTGTGCTGCTTGCACCCTTGGGCTGGATGCATGCTAATTTGCCCCATTGTTTTGGGGTGAGTGGCTTTCCAGCACATCCCAACAAAGCCTTTTTGCACAAGCTTCTGCCTGTATAATTATTTTATGTTCAGATCGTTCCTTCATCCCATCTCTCTTCCTGATATAAGAGGGGATGGAAACATCTTTGTTTTCTTGTTATACTGGGGATTACAGGCTGGATTTAGCACATTTAGCAAGGACCCTCCTCTTTCATTAAATCCTCTTTGACAAACGTTTGGGACCACAGGATTGATCAGCCCATCACACTGCTCATCCTAACTTTAACTCTCAAACGGACACTGGCTTCAAACCAGAGTGATTCAATAGGAGACCAAGACGCAGCAATTGACTGTGCATGCAGAGTGTTGCCAGGGGGATGAAGAACTGAAAATGAGAGGTGTACTCTCAGCAATGTTACCTAAGCATTGGTAGGGGAATGCACTCATTTCACTCATTAGACTCCTATTTTAATGAATTCTGTGATAAGCAGGATTTGGAGCAGGTCAGTACTGGTAATGCAATTCTGCATTTTGGAGAGGTCACCTTTTTTAAGTTTATGGTGCCACATTTGCAAAATCCTTTCCAAAACACCCTTTTTGTTTTATAGCCACTGAACTTCCTTCTGGGACTGTTTGAGGACAGCACTGTTAATTGCTGGCAAGCTCTATGATCAGATGAGGACAGACTGAAGGAGTTGAGGCTGTTCAGTCTGGAGAAGAGAAGGTTCCAAGGAAACCTTATTGTGGCCTTCCAGTATCTTAAGAGGGATACAAGAAAGCTGAGGAGGGACTTTTTAGGGTGTCAGGTAATGATAAAACTAGGGGGAATGGTACAAAACTAGAAATGAGTAGATTCAGATTGGATGTTAGGAAGAAGTTCTTCCCCATGAGGGTGGTGAGACGCTGGCACCCAGGTTGCCCAGGGAGGTGGTAGAAGCCTCATCCCTGGAGGTTTTGAAGGCCAGGCTGGATGTGGCTGTGAGCAACCTGATGTAGTGTGAGGTGTCCTTGCCCATGGCAGGGGTTGGAACTGGCGGATCCTGAGGTCCCTTCCAAGCCTAACAATTCTATGATCTAAAAACTGAAGCTTGGGCATCATCTGACTAAAGTGGACCCATGGAAGTAGACACATGAGCCACTGGCCTTCTGTACCTATACTGTAAATTCCTAAAAACCCAAGATCCTTGTTTCCAGCATGGCCAAACCAGGCCTAATCTGAGAGAAGCAACGAGTACAGGCGAGACAGGTTTCCAGCGTCATGTATATTGTGTGTTCCGTAGTCCCTAGTAACAGTTTAAGAGCATGAGCAGACCCAAAGTGTTTTGTTTTTTTAATAACAGGCATTCTGTTGTACATCAGTGAAGATAGCTATGGATGTTTAGACATAATGCATAGGTTGCATAAACTGTCGGAGGCTTAAATGCAGAAAGAAACAAGGCCATCATCTAGCCTGCCTTGTTGCCTAGTAAAGGCCACAGAACTCCTCGAAGGCTTTATCTGATGCTCTGTCTTTCAGCAGACCTTCCAAAGCGGACAAAATACCATGACAGTGATGCCACCATGATATTCAGTAAACTGCTCCCATTGCCACGTGCTCTCGTGGCTACAAGGTTTCCTTTTCTGGCATTAATTCATCCAGCTTCAGCCTCCAGACATTAGATTTTGCTTTCTGTATGTCTTTGTTAAACTGAAGAGCTCTCCATCAAATTCCTGTTTCCTCTGAAGGTTCTTGTCTACTGTGGTCAAGTTACTCCTTAACCTTTTCTCTATTAAGCTAAACAGTCTGAGCTTCTTGAGCCTCTCACAATTGTTTTCTAATCCTCCCAGTGTTTTCTAGTCCTTTAGCTATTCTCTTGGCTCTTCTCTCTAATTTATCAACAGCCTCTTGAAACACAGTCACCAGAACTGGATTCACTATTCCATTAGTGGTCACACCAGTGGCACAGACAAAGATAACATTACCTTGGGCTTCTAGGCTATATCCCCCTGTTTACATATTCTAAGGACTGAAGCTGCCCTTCCAGCTACAGAGCTAATGTGTGGCTGAGCATCCACCACCCTGCCATGTTCTTTCTGGAGCCACTCCTTTCCAGGAGAGAGTCTTCCCCCTGTATCTATTCCCTACAATCTGTTTGCCCAAAGTTGTCATTTTACACTTCTCCTGGCTTATTGTTTCCTTTGTGCACCACTGGGCTGCCATCTATTTACCACCTTCCCAGTCTACATTACCAGCAACCTTGTGTTTTCTCACCGGCACTGAAAGCATTAAATGTCACCCATCCATCCAAGCAGTAGTCCCAGGTTCCCAAATCCAAAGAGGAGGCTGAGGGGACACATCACTGATTTCTGCAATTCCCTAAAAGAAGGTTGGAATGAGGTGGGGATCTGTCTCTTCTCCCTGGTGGAAGAATGAGAGGAAGTGGCCTGAAATTGTGCCAGGGGAGGTTTAGGTTGGAGATTAGGAAAAATTTTTTCCTGTAATTGTGGTCGGGCACTGGAAGAGGCTGCCCAGAGAGGTGATGGAGTCACCATTCCTGAAGGTGTTCAAGGTGCTCTTGGGGACATGGTTTAATGGCCACGGTGGTGTTAGGTGGATGGTTTAACTTGATGGTCTTAGAGGCCTATTCCAACTGAAACAGTTCTATGATTCCATAAGGATTCCCAAAATACAGCTGGGAATTGCCACCTGCCATCCCCCTACTTTCTTACTAAAAAAAAGTCATATAGCCATAGAATTGTTTTGGTGGGAAGAAAACATTTAAGACCATCAAATCCAACCATTGACCTAACACCACCATGGCTGTTAAACCATGTCCTGAAATGTGCCACAGGGAAGAAATGATACCCTTAACTCTTTCTGGGACTTTCAAACCCATTTCAGTGGTGGGTTTTCATCCTTCTTTTCCTTTCTCCACTGTCCCAAAAAAGTGTACCTGGGTTCAGAGATGAGATACTGGGAAACTATCTTTCCCCAGGAAGAATCATGGAATCACAGAATACTAGAAGTTGGAAGGGACCTCTTCTCTGTCTGATAAAATAATGTGTGTCCATGTTGAGGAGTGTTTTAGCAGGTGAAAGCTATTTATAGTATGAGCAAGGTTTGTTTCTTCACATTTAGATTTGCTGTTTTGTGTAGCAAATGCTTCAGCATTCCAAAACTGGCAGGTTGCTTGGTGTTGGGTTTTTGTCATTAGTTATTATTGTCATTATTGGTGTGGCACTGCTTTGGTGCCAAAATCATAGAATTACAGAATTGTTAGTGTTGGAAGGGACCTCAAGGATCACCCAGTTCCGACCCCCTGCCATGGGCAGGGACACCTCACACTAGATCATGGACAGGAGCCATTGGTATGAGTAACAGGATAGGCTTGTCCTAAAGAATTGTGGGAGGGTGTCTTTCAAAGTGTAAAAACAAAACAAAAAAACCCTCACAGTTTGAAATTATTTATGCCTATGAATGCAATTTAAATGGATTTCCCTGCACTAGCCATAATATTTATTTTTCTCAGTAGATTTCAGTAATTCTGGGAACTCTTTTACACAGAAACGTCTAATTATTAGCACTAGCAATTAAATTTATTTATTGTGTTTTGCTGTTGCTGAAAGAGCTTCTCATGGCACTGACATGTCACCTTCTACACTCTCACCAAAGATGAATGGATATAAAATAAAAAGTGTCCAAGAAAATCATCAATCATTGAATCATTAAGGTTGGCAAAGACCTAAGATCATCGAGTCCAACCTTCTACCCAACACCTCCATGGCCACTAGACCATGTCCCAGTGTTGATGTTGCTTCTCTTTCATGGGGCAATTTGTAACCATCTATGTTTCCAATTTGAAACTACTTTGGCTTCTATTTTAGCCTGGAGAAGAGGAGCCTCAGGAGAGACCTTACAGCCATCTACAACTACCTGAAGGGTGGTTGTAGCCAGGTGGGGGTTAGTCTCTTCTCCCAGGCAACCTGTGACAGAATAAGAGGACACAGTCTCCAGCTGCATGAGGGGAGGTTTAGGCTGGATGTTAGGAAGAAGTTCTTCACAGAAAGAGAGATTGACCATTGGGATGGGCTGCCCAGGGAGGTGGTGGAGTCACCATCACTGGAAGTGTTAAAAAGAGCCTGGATGAGGCACCTAGTGACATGGTTTAGTTGATTAGATGGTGTTGGGCAATAGGTTGGACTCAGTGATCTCGAAGGTCTTTTCTAACCTGGTTAATTCTGTATTCTGTAGTTTTTGACCTTCTACTTTTTTTTGCCTTAGCCTCTCTGACATTTTCTCCCCCTCCCCCCAATTCCTTCCAATCCACAAAATGTCATTTGTGTTCTGATAACTTTTCAAGAAAGTTTGCAGAGCATGGGCTACAGACTTGGTCTTAGCCTCTTTAGCCAGAATTTGTCCTTTCCATGTGACTGTTGGGAAAAATTGTTGCAGTGGAAAAAGAGGAAGAAAAATCACCAAGTGGAAAAGAATTCTCCACCTGAAAGAAAGCATTAAACTTTATCCCTTTATGGTAGCAAAATAGAAAGAGTTTTTAATTTAATTTAATTTTTTTTTATAAGAAGGTAGAGAGGGAAAGGAATTTTAAAATGTTCAGCACAAAGGAAAATATTAAACTTCATCCCTGTCGGTAGCAAAATGTAAAGAGATTTTATTTTATTTTTTAAGAAGATAAAGATGGAAAGAGAATTTTAAAATGTTCAGTACTTAGTGGGGGGAAGGAAAGAAAAGAAACGTTTTTCCTAACCAGAAGCATCTCTGCAGAAAGGTGGGGTTCTGAAATGGGTTTATAAAGAAAAGCAGAGGCATGAGGGGGTTTGGAAGAAAAAGAAAAGCTTTAAGTGGCAATTCTTTTTTTTTTTCTCGTGCTTGCTTTTTGCCATTCTTTCATAGAGCATTAGGACACACAAGGGGTTAAAGGTCCAGGAAGAGAGCTAGGGAAGAAAAATCCCTCTGTTAATTGATCTGCCTGTCTGGTGACGAGGGCCAGCTGAAGCTTGTCAGAAACTGTATGAGCTGAATCAAGCTTGGGGCCCTAAGTAAAATACAGACACCTGGAGCAAGGAGGGGCTGGCTGGCTCTCTGTGCAGCTATTTAGTTGTTCTTTTAATGTAGGCAGGGAAGGGAAAGGGTCAAGCAGTGCTGAGCCTGGGCTTGAGGGATGTCAAATAGTTTTTCCACTGAAAAGAAACAAGGCTAAAGCCTGTTAATGGCATCTAATGCTATTATTGTGGGAGTCTGTGTGTACTTGTGGGCTTGCTGGTATACGTTGGAGGCACGTTTTGGCAATTGAGGAGGCATTGTTGTTTGATGGCCTTACCCATAGGCATGTGGCTGGGCAAGCAGCAGTGGAAATCTTAGTGGAATCAGCACAACTCCATTTCAGTTTGCGCTGTTCAGGGCAACGAGCGGATCCTTTACCTCCTGCCCTTCTCCCTTTGCCAAAGGATGAAGCGATCCAGAGTATAACCTAACAAACATTTTTCTTTCTCCTTACTCTTCGGCTCTGCCTCCAGATCCCTCCACTGTTGCAATCTGGCTATGATTCTGCATGCCACTTTGTTTGACCCTGATGACATAAGTTGACGCATGTACTTTTGAACCTTCCCAAGAATGAATAATACCCCTGCAATAAAATGAAATCCTAGCATTTTTAACCCGCCAAGCCCCTGTGATTGTTGGGGCCAGGCATGTCAAATGGTGGCTCAGCCGATGGATGCCTAAAATGGAAGTGGATAGATTTCAGCCCCCAGACAAACAAGCCATTGAGAGCTGGGACTGGTCTGCTTTTCTCGTGATACCTGTGATGAGTACTTTTGAAACACTGAAAGCTTCTTTTCTGTGGGGAGTGAGAGGATGGAGAGAGGACTAAAGAGGATGCAAAAGAACGGAGAGATATGTGGCTTCAGGTTTTAAAGGTAGCAAGTAGCCTAGGCAAGCCCCCTCCTCAGGGACTGGAGGAGGCTCACTGGCTCTAAAGCTGTGAGCCGTCAGGGTTGCTTTGATTCTCATGGGCTAGGTATGACTTGAAATAAGTCTTCCCCTCCCCTTTGTCCCGAGTTCCCAAAATACTATACTTCAGTTAAAGACGGGCCTCAAGGTTACACCAAGTTCAAGCTTCCGACAAATTTAGAGAGGTCGAACTCAGAACTTAATTTGGGAATTTTTATGCTTTTTTGAAGACTTTCATACGCCTGGCTGAACACAGGCCCTGTAAATGAGGACCAAGAGAAAAAATGAACCAAATCATAGTTATTCATCACAGAATCACAGAAGGCTGGAAGGGACCTCAAGAGATCATCCAGTCCACCCCCACCCTGTTAAAGCAGGGTCACCTATACCAGGTCACACAGGAACTAATCCAGGTGAGTCCTGAATATCTCCAGAGAGGGAGACACCACAACACTCCTGGGCAGCCTGCTCCAGTGTTCTGTCACCCTCATAGTCAAATAATTCTTCCTCCTGTTTCCATGGAACTTCCTATGCCTCAACTTCCATTTCATGTTAGAGCTTAAGCCTTAGCAATGGCATCTCATGCCAAGAGCAGACCAGAAGCTGACATGAGCAGACCCCTCTTTTCCGAGAGAAGTTGCCAAGTTTCTCCTTGACGTCTTTTAACCCTGACAAGGCACAGTGATGTAGTGAAATCATCTGTGCTGAAGGAGGACTGTGCTTAAATCAGGATGTGGGAGTTAGAGTTTGGCTGAATTAGTGCAGCAACACTATGTGACCGAAACAGAAACTTCCAGCATTTACTTGTATGTGCTGTTTGTGCCATGAGTCCATTTCCTCTGGACTTCTAGTACTATGACGCATCTACCAGTGGAGTAGAAGGTTTGCCTAACCATTATAAATGTCCATATTTATATCTAAATATTACATTGAGAGTATCAGGAACAAATAAATTGGAAGATTATGTCTCTGTTAGATTAGGTCATTGTCTTAATATTGAAGAAAAAAAAAAAATCAGGTTTCACTTTTCCCCTCCACTTAAATGACAAGACTACCTTGACTCTGTCTTTCACACTTCAGTTTTGTTTTGTTTCTTCAAGAGAGATGCTGAGGAGAACTGAGTGCAGTTATTCTTGACATGTTAAATGGCCATCCTTTTCCTCGTGGATATGGTACCCAGATGTATAGTTAGAAAGTTAAAGTGGCTCAGCTAAAGATAAGGATGGTGTGAACTTCGCTTTTACAACTCCTGCCTTGGCCTCCCAGCCCAGCTGATTTACTAGGCATGAGCTTACCCTGCTCATGGAAATTGAACCAAGGGGACAAAAAGGAGGGGGTAGGATGTAGGGAGAGGGGAATAACTGTGTTCCACAGGCCTCTACTCCTGATGCATGTCAAAAGCTGCTTGGCTAGGACACTGGGAGCAATCCTGACTATGCAGCCTACCCTAAAGTGGGAGGCCAGGGGAGCTGCCCATATCAGAGAAGCAGGATTGAGCTCAGGCAGTGTTATGGGCAGGGGTTAACGTTTCCTAGGGTTTGAGAAACGCAGGAGATGGAATGATAACAAAAGCGTGTGGTGAAAAGATTGCTTGAGCAGAATATTTTAGCTGCAGCCCAGAAAGCCAAGCACATCCTGGGCTGCATCAAGAGAAGCATAGCCAGCAGGTCGAGGGAGGTAATTCTCCCCCTCTACTCCACTCTGATGAGACCCCACCTGGAGTACTGCATCCAATTCTGGAGCCCTTGTTACAGGAAGGATCTGGAGGTGCTGGAGCATGTCCAGAGAAGGGCCACAAGGAAGATCAGAGGGCTGGAGCACTTCTCCTGTAAGGACAGACTGAGAGAGTTGGGGCTGTTCCGTCTGGAGAAGAGAAGGCTCCGAGGAGACCTTCTTGTGGCCTTTCAGTGTCTGAAGGGGGATACAAGAAAGCTGGGGAGGGACTCTTTAGGGTGTCAGGTAACAATAGGACTAGGGGGAATGGAACAAAACTAGAAATGGGTAGATTCAGATTGGATGTTAGGAAAAAGTTCTTCCCCGTGAGGGTGGTGAGACACTGGCATAGGTTACCCAAGGAGGTGGTAGAAGCCTGGTGAGAATTTTAAGGCAAGGCTGGATGTGTCTGTGAGCAACCTGATGTTGTGTGAGGTGTCTCTGCCCATGGCAGGGGAGGTTGGAACTGGATTATCTTTGAGCTCCCTTTCACCCCTGACAATTCTATGATTCTAAATTAGGAAAATAAAAAAGAAATCCATGGACAACCCCCCACCCCCTGCCCCAAGCCTACAGTCCTCTGTATGAGCTGATGAAATTTATACTAGGGAGAGATACAGAGGGAAAAATTGTTTATTTGTTTGTTTACCTTTATAAAACCCATTTGGGAGGAACACCAGTGAGCATCCCATACATCAGTTATCTGCCTTACACCAGTTACACTGATGCTGGAGACGTCCTTTGTTAGAAATTAATGCATGTAATAAAGTTTTACATTTTTCATATATTTTGAAGTATGTGGGGCCATAATTCTTTTGACTGCATAATTACTTGTTGTACACAAGAAAAATGAGGTGCTTTGCCCTAAGTAAATAACCTCAAAACAAAGCAAGAAATACAGTTGTGTCTTTCCTTTCCTTTCCTTTCCTTTCCTTTCCTTTCCTTTCCTTTCCTTTCCTTTCCTTTCCTTTCCTTTCCTTTCCTTTCCTTTCCTTTCCTTTCCTTTCCTTTCCTTTCCTTTCCTTTCCTTTCCTTTCCTTTCCTTTCCTTTTCTTTTTCCTTTCCTTTCCTTTCCTTTCCTTTCCTTTCCTTTCCTTTCCTTTCCTTTCCTTTCCTTTCCTTTCCTTTCCTTTCCTTTCCTTTCCTTTCCTTTCCTTTCCTTTCCTTTCCTTTCCTTTCCTTTCCTTTCCTTTCCTTTCCTTTCCTTTCCTTTCCTTTCCTTTCCTTTCCTTTCCTTTCCTTTCCTTTCCTTTCCTTTCCTTTCCTTTCCTTTCCTTTCCTTTCCTTTCCTTTCCTTTCCTTTCCTTTCCTTTCCTTTCCTTTCCTTTCCTTTCCTTTCCTTTCCTTTCCTTTCCTTTCCTTTCCTTTCCTTTCCTTTCCTTTCCTTTCCTTTCCTTTCCTTTCCTTTCCTTTCCTTTCCTTTCCTTTCCTTTCCTTTCCTTTCCTTTCCTTTCCTTTCCTTTCCTTTCCTTTCCTTTCCTTTCCTTTCCTTTCCTTTCCTTTCCTTTCCTTTCCTTTTTCCTTTCCTTTCCTTTCCTTTCCTTTCCTTTCCTTTCCTTTCCTTTCCTTTCCTTTCCTTTCCTTTCCTTTCCTTTCCTTTCCTTTCCTTTCCTTTCCTTTCCTTTCTTTCTTTCCTTTCCTTTCCTTTCCTTTCCTTTCCTTTCCTTTCCTTTCCTTTCCTTTCCTTTCCTTTCCTTTCCTTTCCTCCCTCCTCCTCCCCTTCCCCCTCCCCCTTCCCCTTCCCCTTCCCCTTCCCCTTCCCCTTCCCCTTCCCCTTCCCCTTCCCCTTCCCCTTCCCCTTCCCCCTTCCCCTTCCCCTTCCCCTTCCCCCTTCCCCTTCCCCTTCCCCTTCCCCTTCCCCTTCCCCTTCCCCTTCCCCTTCCCCTTCCCCTTCCCCTTCCTTTCTTCTCTTCTTTTTTTATCTGCTGTGTCTTGCACAATAAATATTTTGGTAGAAACTTTTTAAAAATAACAATAATTTTTTTAAAGTTATGTATACTCAATATAATTTCACTTTAAAAATAGCATAGCATAGAACAGAATAGCATAGAATAGAGTAGAATAGAGTAGAATAGAATAGAATAGAATAGAATAGAATAGAATAGAATAGAATAGAATAGAATAGAATAGAATAGAATAGAATAGACCAGGTGGGAAGAGACCTTCAAGATCAACAAATCAACAACCCCCAGCCCCTGTAGGATCACATTATAAAATTCAGTAAAGTTAGTGAGGAAAAGGAATGTATTCTTTTTCTGGCACTTTCAGGTACAGATGAAAATTGTAGTTTCTGGAAGGGCTTGTATGGTTAATCATTTTAGCTGAGCCTTCCCTCTCTTCTCTTCTGGGCCATCAAAAAGGTCTAGTAAATGAATTTCACTAAATCCAAGATCATTCATTGCTCTTGCTTTTCCCTTTAACTGAGCCTGAAGCCATGGCTGAGGAGCTGGAGTGATGCACGGTCAGTTCAGTTGTACCAGCTAAGCAAACTGGCTTTATTTGGATTGCTATAGGCAGGCATTGGAAAACAGTGAGATAACCTACCTAAAATCAAGATCTTGCCTTAGATATATCATGCCAGCATGCAAGAAAGGGTTTTATTCCATTACACCTTGAGTACTGTGTCCAGTTCTGGGACCCTCAGTTTAAGAAAGACGTTGAGTTGCAGGAATGTGTCCAGAGAAGGGCAACAAAGCTGGTGAGGAGTTTGGAGCACAAGCCCTATGAGAAGAGGCTCAGCAGCTGGGGTTGCTTAGCCTGGAGAAGAGCACGCTCAGGGGAGACCTTATTGCTCTCTACAACTACCTGAAGGGAGGTTGTAGAGTGGTGGAGGTTGGTCTCTCCTCCCAGGCTACCTGTGACAGAACAAGAGGACGCAGTCACCAGCTGCACCAGGGGAGGTTTAGGCTGGATGTTAGGAAGAAATTCTTCACAGAAAGAGTGACTGGCCATTGGAATGGACTGCCCAGGGAGGTGATGGAGTCATCATCACTGGAAGTGTTTAAAAAGAGCCTGAATGAGGCACTTAGTGCCATGGTTTCATTGATTAGATGGTGTTGGGTGGTAGGTTGGACTTGATGATTTTGAAGTTCTTTTCCAACCTGGTTAATTCTTTATTCTGTATTCAGGACTTTTTCTTTGCCAGTGTGGTTTTCTGAGCTTTCTGGATGATGTTAGTTTGGGTTTGTGAGACTCTCTTTTTATTTGTTTATTTGGTTGTTTTGTCTTCCTGAGGACTAGAAGCTTTTTAGAAGACTTTATAAGAAAAAATAACCCCAGAATTGGCAAGGATGGGAGCCACAGTGTAGGTTCCCCAACCTGTCAGGAGAGCTATTGAGGGGGTGCAAGTAGTTGCTTTGCCCATGGACCATTCAGTCCCTCAAAGAAGGGAGTCCTCATAAAGGTTATAGCCAGGTTACCTCTTCTAATCCTTAAACACTGAACTAATGTTAACTCAGGGTCACATAAATACAGAGATAGGGAAAGAGGAGGAAGGAATGCTTTGGGGGAAAAAAACAATGGAGATATGCTCTTTTTTTTGTAAAGTACACTGAAATAAGGCAGTCTTTGGCAAAAATCAGGGAGTCACAGTGGGTTTGGGACTGGCTTAAATAAATCAATTAAAGCAGTGATTTAAGTTAAACCAATATGCTAGCAAGGCCTCAGATTTTCATCTTCCCAAGACTGATGAGCATGCTTGGCTGAAAAGTAGAAATTATTATCTGTGTAATTCATGGTAGGAATCCTTATTATTTAACTTTTATAATAGATATATATACACTTTATTTACAGCTTGTTGCCTCTGTGTAAGGTTTCTGTGGATTTAGAGTTACTTGTTTTGGGTAAAACAAATTTCCAGTTCCTCTACCCACCCTGTGCATGCTCACGGTTGGGACTGCTGGCTCTGCCTCCTCAGCCCCACGAGCTGAGCTGGTGGTGCTGGTGAGGGAGATGCCACTTTGGTGGAGTCAGGCCATTTTTTACCAATATGTAAATAAAATTTACCTCCTTTCGCTGACCCCTCAAAGGGCCATTTTTGGCCTGCAACTAATATTTATGTGCGAGCTGTAAACCCCTGAAACTGAGGGGTTATAGTGGAAATGCTGACAGAGTATTAAGAGACCTTTAACCCTTGGTTTAGCTGGCCCTGCTATAATTACAGGTCTGGCTGTTATTTTCAATAGCACTCATCATGACCTTGCCGCTATTTTTTAATTATAGCAGAACTTGTGAAGGGAATTATTACTAAGTTGGGGGTTCCCCTTGTCTCTGAATTCAACCTTTATTAAACATGTAAACCGCTGAAGAGGCAGGATTGGGCTAATAGCCTTTTGCCTCCCAACCCCTCCCTCTTTTCTGGACTGAGGTTCAAATTGTGCCTAAGCCCTGAGTAAAATGAACACTGTGATTTGAGCCTCCCAAGTCCCCTGTGAGCACTGAATCTGGCTGTACAATAAGCATCAAAGGTTAATGAACAAGGGGAAAAAAAGTTGACATTTTATTTGGTAACAGTTCTGGTGGTTGAAATCCAAATGGAAAAGATGAGATCCAGGGGGAAGTCGCCCTTTCATTTCTCTTTTATTTTTTTCCCTTCTCATTCTTTTTTCCCCCAAAACATCCATGTCTGGAAGAAGCAGGTCCTCTCAGACCGCAGAAATGCCTCTGTGCAAATGGTTGTGATCGCAAACAATTGGGCTGTAGCTTGCAGTTTAAGGAGAGCAGCTGGAATGCATTTTTCAAGCAGCACTGTCAGTCCCCATGCTGACTTCTTTGTGCTCTCCCCTACTTGGAGGAGAGAGGAGCTTGTTGGGGCAATGATATCCACCCCTTTCACTGCTGACCTGTAGCAGTTCAGCAAGCTGCTGGTGCTCAGACTAGAAAAGTGCCCTGCTCTCATCAGCTGCACAATGTCCTCTTGGGCTCTCCCAGCTGGCTCCTGCAGAGACAGCTTCAGCACTGGATGCCCAAGCTTAATGAAGCCGAAGCCACTCACCAAGCCTGCAGCATGCAGGGAGTCCCCCATGTATAGGGATATTTTACAGGTCAGTGATAAAGGGGTGACAGAGGGATGTACTCATCCCCGCCTAGTGAGTATCTCCCTGCATCCCAGTGGTGACCTGGATTTCTCCATCTACTGATGGAGGAGACAGCAGCACCCATCTCTGATATCACCATGGGGCTCTCCTGTGGCAGGCACATCAGCAGGGTCACACTCATAATCTGGAGAAAGGGGGATCTTCCATTCTTTACTTATATGTTAGGGGAGATCCATTTGGGATGAGCATTGAATTTTCCTGCCATGGGATATACATCAACTCTGAATGTTGCATACATGAGCCCCACAGTGCTGAGAAGCAGCAAGCAGGGGGAAAACACTCCTGGTGTGGAAGATCACAGTGGCTTCCTGCATTGCATATTAAAATGAAGAGGATGACAAGAGATGTACTTCAAGTCAAGAATTTTCCTGGCATCATCTGGCTTCCTGCTCAGATCCTCAAAACAAATCCCAGGAAGGGTAGAGGCTTTTTGTTAGCCCTCATCCCCCTGGGGAAGGGGACCTGGGCTGTTCTTTCAGTATCTCCCCATCAGATTCACAAATTGAACCTTTGGAGGAGTTTAGGTATTTTCTTTTTTAATGGGAGTGATGGATTGGCCTTCAGTGGCTGAATGACCTTTCTGTTCCAATCTAGACAGCTGCAGAGGGTTTGGGAAGCATGACTGGATCAGGCCCTTAGGAAATGCTTTCACTAGAGCACTTTATGTACATTCGGAGAGCTCATGAATCACTGAGTTTGCAGATAACCCTAGCCTTGAAAAATAGTAGATTGTATTCATTTCTGATATTTACCCAGGTAGGATGCAAAGCACGTGGCATAGCACAACGCTGAGCGATGGTTTGGCCACATTGTTTGTGGATAAATAATTAGAGGTGTGGGATGGGGACCAAACTGGCTGGATAGTTATTTATGTGACTCGGTGAATGGAACAGAGTTAGAAGCAGAATTTAGAGGTGTTATCCTTTCTCTCCTCCCTTTTCCCCCTCCTTACACTAAAAAAAAAAATCCCCAAACAACCCCCAAAAAACCTATTTTGGAGCTTCTTTATGCTGCATCTTGACACTGCTTATTTCAAACTCCGTCTTCCTTTGCTGAGGGTAAGGAAAATGAATTAGCACAAGTCAGGGCAGGTAATTAATGCTGTGTGGGCAAAAGAAGGAGAGGGCGAAGACTTTTGAAATCGCTTTGCAGTACACTTACAAATCTGTCCTACAGTGTTCACAGCTTGTAGTTATCACAGAATCACAGAACATTAGGAAGGGACCTCCAGAGATCATTAGGTAAAGCCCCCTGCCAAAGCAGGATCACCTAGGGTAGTCCACACAGGAACGCATCTAGGTGGGTTTTGAAAGTCTCCAGGGAAGGAGACTCCGCAGTCTCTCTGAGCAGCCTGCTCCAGTGATCTGTCACCAGTGATCTGTCACCATCACTGTAAAGAAGCTTCTCCTCATGCTTCTATGTTTGAGTTTCTATCCATTGTTCTTTGTCTTATTACTGCTCACCACTGCAAAGACACTGGCCCTATTCACTTGACACCCACTCCTCAGATATTTATAGACATTGATCAAATCCCCTCTGTCTTCTCTTCTCAAGACTAAACAGCCTCAGGTGTCTCAGTCTCTCTTCATAGCGGATGTACTCAAGTCCCCTGATCATCCTTGCTCTCCATTGGATTCTCTCCAGCAGCTCCCTGTCTCTCTTGAATTAGGGAGCCCAAAACTGGACACAGTATTCCAGGTGTGATCTCCAGGTTATGGCTGAGGATGCTCACCTGCCTCTCATCTACCATCTCATATCACTTGGCTACATTCTCCCATCATCGGATGGGAGAATCACTGCTGAGTATTTTCCCTACTTTAAATCATTGTGGTGCTTAAATTATGTATTTGCACTTAAATATTCCTGAAATGCAATTAATAATAAAAGAAACAGATTCCTTTTTAATAATGAAAGGAACAGTTTATCAAATGTGTGACCTTTGTCTAAGACAGCTAATAAAAAGCCAAAGTTTTAAAGATATCTCTGTAGGTTGAACTGATCTTATCAAAGGCTTTCCCCAGAATATTTTCTCCTATTTTAAAGTGTACATGGCTTGGAATACAATTCCAATGCAGTCATTACGGAAATTATTAGGGAAAGCAGGACTGAGAGTATAGCATTATTCTAAGGAAAAAAAGCCATCTTTTTAAATAGGCCTTTAGATTTTAAATCTAAACTGCTGAAACCACTGTAAAGTGCACAAACAATTAGACCATTTGAGCCAAAATGAAAATAATATTTCTATTCCCAAATTGGTTATGAATAGGGCTCGGTCTCTTCTCCCTAGTATCAGGTGATAATATGAGGGGAAATGGCCTGAAACTGTGCTATGGGAGGTTTAGGGTGAAGATTAGGAAAAACTTCTTTACTGGAAGAGTTGTCAGTCATTGCAATAGGTTGCTCAGGGAGGTGGTAGAGTCACCGTCCCTGGAGGTGCTCAAGAAACGTGTGGACATGGCACTTGGGGACATAGTTTAAAGGTCATGGTGGTCTCAGTTTGACGATTGGACTCAATGACCTTAGATGTCTTTTCCAACTGAACCAGTTCTATGATTCTGTGGTTGGAAGTCTACCAAACCCCAAATCAAGACCAGTTATGCATATATATATATGAATATATAGAGATAGATAGATACATAGATATATAGAGAGATATATAGATAAAGAAATATAGAGATAGTGATAGAAAGAGAGACAGAGAGAGATGAGAGAGAGAGAGAGAGAGATGAGAGAGAATGAGAAAGAGACACAAAGAGAGAGAGTTAGAGAGAGAGAGATACATCGATATAATGCTCAGAAGCAGTTATTTCCTTTCTGGAGGCAATGATTTGCTCTTTTGTAATAATTTGTATATTCCCTAAATGCCAAAGGGATATTCTTGTTGCTAACTCTGGATAAAACAAAATGTAATAGAGGAAACCACTGGCTGTATGTTAGGGCAGGTCAGGAAAGGGTCAAGTTGATTTATGCCTCAGAATGACCCAATGCCATGAAGCGTTTCAAGGCACACTCACTTGCAAGCTATGCGAGAAATACCTGGTTGCCACCACCATGCACGGCAGAGCAGCAACTCCCAGCGCTGGCCCCTGAAGGAGGGTACCAGCCTCTACCTGCACCCTGCTATAGAGAGAGATGCTGCTGATTCCAGCCCTGCCCAATGCAAAAAGCCAAGAGTCAGGGAAACTCACACTCTCAAGTAATTTGGGTGCTTCCCAGAATCCTATGTGATCACAGAATCATAGAATTGTTAGGGTTGGAAAGGACCTCAAAGATCATCTAGTTCCAACCCCCCTGCCATGGGCAGGGTTGCCCTGCACTACATCAGGTTGCTCACAGCCACATCCAGCCAGGCTGTAAAAACCTCTAGGGATGAGGCTTCTACCACCTCCCTGGGCAACCTGTTCCAGTATCTCAGCACCCTCACAGGGAAGAACTTCTTCCTAACATCCAATCTGAATCTACCCATTTCTAGTTTTGTTCCATTCCCCCTCGTCCTATTGTTACCTGACACCCTAAAAAGTCCCTCCCCAGCTTTATTGCAGGCCCCTTTAAGATACTGGAAGGCCACAATTAGGTCTCCTCAGAGTGTTCTGGACAGTAAGGCAGAGTCCAATGGCATGAGATTTAGCATATCTAAGTGCCGGGTTCTACACATTGGCCACAACAGCCCCATGCAGTGCTACAGGCTGGGGACAGAGTGGCTGGAGAGTGGCCAGGCAGAGAGGGATCTGGGGGTACTGGCGGTAAGTAGGGTGAACATGAGCCAGCAGTGTGCCCAGGTGGCCAAGAAGGCCAATGGCATCCTGGCTTGGATCAGGAATAGTGTGGCCAGTAGGAGCAGGGAGGTCATTCTGCCCTGTGCTCAGCACTGGTCAGTCCACACCTTGAGTACTGTGTCCAGTTCTGGGACCCTCAGTTTAGGAAAGATGTTTAGTTGCTGAAACATGTCCAGAGAAGGGCAACAAAGCTGGTGATGTGTTTGGAGCATAAGCCCTATGAGGAGAGGCTGAGCAGCTGGGGTTGCTTAGTCTGGAGAAGAGAAGGCACAGCGGTGAGGGTTGGTCTCTTCTCCCAGGCAACCTGTGGCAGAACAAGAGGACACAGTCGCCAGCTGCACCAGGGGAGGTTTAGGCTGGATGTTAGGAAGAAATTCTTCCCAGAAAGAGATTGGCCACTGGAATGGGCTGCACAGGGAGGTGGTGGAGTCACCATCACTGTCGGTTTTTAAAAAGAGCCTGGATGAGGCACTTAGTGCCATGGTTTCATTGATTAGATGGTGGTGGGTGATAGGTTGGACCTGATGATTTTGAAGGTCTTTTCCAGCCTGGTTAGTTCTGTATTCTGTATTCTCTTCTTCAGACTGAATAGCTCCAATTCTCTGAGTCTGTCCTCATAGGAGAGGTGCTCCAGCCCTCTGATCTTCCTTGTGGCCCTTCTCTGGACATGCTCCAGCACCTCCAGATCCTTCCTGTAATAGAGGCTCCAGAACTGGATGCAGTACTCAGGTGGGGTCTTATCAGAGTGGAGCAGAGGGGGAGAATCACCTCCCTCGACCTGCCAGCTATGCTTCTCTTGATGCAGCCCAGGATGTGATTTCCTTTCTGGGCTGCAAGTGCTCACTGCTGGTTCATGTTGAGCTTCTCATCCACCACCACCCCCAAGGCCTTTTCTTCAAGGCTGCTCTCAAGCCGGTCCCTGCCCAGCCTATATCAGTGCTTGGGATTGCCCTGACCCAGATGCAGGACTTTGGATTTGGTCTTGTTGAACCTCATAAGGTTGTCATGGGCCCACCTCTCCAGCCTGTCAAGGTCCCTCTGGATGGCATCCCTTCCCTCCAGTATGCCTGCTGCACCACAGTGCTAAAGGAAATGAACAAATCACTTTTTTTTTTTTTTTTACTGTTTTGCTCGTTTCGTTTGATAGGTTGCCAAGTGAGAAATTTCAAGGGATCCACAAGTCAGCCAGGTGACAGAGCAGCTTTCTGCTGGTGTTTTTTTCATGTGATTGAAATGCTGATCTAGAAAGGATTGGGAGCCTTTATTCAGAGTTTGAACTTTAACATTCCTTAAGCTTTGGATTTTTAATCTTCAAAAGAAAGTAGTCATTTCATGGCGAGTTATGAGATGTGAATTATTTATCCTGCCAGTAAATATGTAATTAGGCATATTTTGAAAATCTGTAATTAATCCCTCACCCCTTAAACCCATAAGAAATGCTAATATGCCTCTGAGGTAAGGCAGGTTTCTATAAAGGGCATAATGTAAGCTGTTCTGATCTGTTGTGTAATTATGTTTGCTGTCTGTAGTGTGCAGGGGGGGAGAAGAATCCTAGTGAGGACTTGTTGTGGAGGAGAGGGAGAAAAAGGAAGGAAAAGCTCCTCTCCTCACTGAGCAGGAGGCAATATTAAATGGCAATAGACCCAAAGCTTTTCATTTGGTTAAGTTGGGTTTTAAAGGGTACGGTGCATGCACTGGGAGAGAAAATCCAAGCTGGTTGTTTTATTCCTGATCAGTGTAGCAAACTGTCAGCCCTGCCTCAGTCACCCTATAGCCAAGGAGCCATTGTGGCCTGTCTCAGACATCCATAGCTTGGCACAACTGTTGGTCCCCTCTCATCCTCTTGCTCCAGTGGTTCCCCCAGTGGACTTTTCCTGATAGAACAGGGAAATCTTAAATCTGAGAAGTCCCATCCAAACACAAAATCACAGAATCACAGGATTTCAGGGACTGGAAGAGACCTCAAAACATCATCTAGTCCAACCCCCCTGTCAGAGCAGGATCACCTACACCAGATTACACAGGGACGCATCCAGGCACGTTTTGAGTATCTCCGGAGAGCGAGACTCCACAACCTCCCTGGGCAGCCTGTTCCAGGGCTCTGTCACCCTCACTGTGAAAAAAATTTTCCTCGTATTTACATGAAACTTTCTATGCCTCAACTTCCACCCACTGCCCCTTGTGCTGTCATTGGGCACCACCCAACAGAGCCTGGCTCCATCCTCTCAGGACTCACCCTTTACATATTTGTAAACTTTGATGAAGTCACCTCTCAGTCCATGGTTGCTTTTTTACCCTGTATCTGACCACACAGCATGAAGAAATATGACCCCTCCAAAATCTATTTTTATGTAAGTATAGATATATATGGCCCAAGAAGACTTCCCAGCCTTTTTTTTATTTTTGAAGCAAGGAGGTCTGTTCAGGAGGAACATCTAATTGTTCTGACTAATGTTACCATTGTGGAAATCCCAAGTGCATGTTGCTAAGCTCAAACATGGTTTTAATTTTGAATGGCTGGACATGTTTTCAAAGCCTTTCACTAACAGCAACTGCCAGAGCGCCGACACTTCACTGTGAGAGTCTCTTGTTGTCATTTAACTTAATTAAGAGGACAAGTGCACCCTACTACTTGAGCTGATGAAAGCAACGAGAGATTGAAAGGTCATTCAATGCTGTTTTGGTCAAAATTGGGCACTTTGGCACTTAAGATGGGGCTTACGGTGCTCCGTAAAGGGCCAGGAAATTCATACACGTTGAAAAATGTGATACAAACTGTCTCAAAGTGCAAGCACCCGAGTTCAGGAAGGTGATTCTGTATGTGTATTGGTGATGAGTAAATCTGGCCACCTGACTGTTGTCTTAGAACCAGCACATTGCTGTTTTCCAGAACAGAGTATCGGGGGTAAGTGTTTTCTGTATGAAATGCCATGTTTCCTCTACTCAACCCTTGTCAGAGTCACAATTGCTGAGCTTAGTTCGTTGTTTCCTTGGCTCCCACCAGCGAAGGTAGGTGGGAACCGTATGCCCTTTTTCTCCATGCAGCCTTTTTACTGTTGTCCCAAGGCAAGGAGTGTGGGTCAAACCTGTGGCTTCAAAACTATCTGGCCTCAGAAGCCCTCTGAAAGAGACACTTTCAAATATATGCTGAGGTTGCCCACCATACTCTGGAGCAGGCAGCATATGCTAAGTCAGTACTTTGTGAGAAAAGGCTTGCTCCCAGAAGTCAAGCAAAAGGTTGGGCATCAATCAAGCAGATGTACAACCTGTTCTCTTCTGAAATGTAGGCAGCTTCAGGTTAAAAAAATTGTAGCTCCTAAAACTCTGCAGTAAGAAGCAGGTGCCTGTAGAAGCTGAAAAATACCCAGCAGGCTGCTCCTCAACAGGAACATCCCCTGGGTCAATGACACCTGCAAAGTGGTTCCAGCACCACTGAAGTGAACCCGACTGGTTTTAGCCCAAATTACTCTAAAGCAGTCAGAAATACAACTTCCTGCATAAGTTGTTATCCTGCTGGTGTATTCCTCCCAGGTATTTTGATGTTTGTCTTCTTTATTAATGACAGTGGAGATGTGAGGTGATGCAAGGATCTCAGCTTTGGTCTGAACCAAGCAAGCCTACCAACAGAGAATAATGCTTCACTGGGGAGAAAGCCTATGAAAATATAACCTGCTCCATTATGATTTATTGTTCTGAAAGCCTTTAATGCCTAGGCACTCTCTTAGGAGATGGAAAGACATTTCCAGGGAGTCATTTCTGCCACCTTAAATAGATGTGTCGGCTTCTCCACACCCGTTAGCCCACAGCAGATGGACAAGACATCTAATTTTCTGCTGGATGAATAGTTGACCGAGGTGGGTAGAAGCCCAACTCAAGCTCTCAGAGAACCTAGCCCAGATGGCAATTATGAAGCACTTCATATGCATCGCTGAAGTTTGATTATTTTTAAGCCCAGATGACAATTTCTGGGGTCCTAAATATGAGTACTCAGTACTGGCACTTGGCAAGGCTGTGTCTGCTTCTTTTTGTTTCAATTACACAGAAGCAAAAGAAAACAGTCTTGTTTGGATTTGCAGGGATGGTAAAAAGGGAATATCAATTCCCACAATGTGAGCTTTTCAACGAGGTTTCATCTCAGTTTCCAGTTCATTTTGTGAAGTGAATTTAGAGTAGAAATGCCACCAGCGGACACTCTAGCTGAAAGGATGCTGGTTTCAGTGATGGTGAGATAAATCTCTCCTCAAGACCAGGCTTTTGGTGCAGAGAAGTGCCTGTGTCAACAAAACAATCCTCAAAAATGTGAAGGCCCACTGCAAAGAGGAAAGGAATAATCAGCTCTCCACACCTCTTGCCAATAGGATAAGAAGTAATAGGCTTAAACTGCAGTAAGAAAGATTGGGGTTAAAACCTTTCTGTGATAAGCAGAGTGATGAGCTGCAAGACACTGCCCAGGGAGGTGGCAGGTATCCAGCACTGAAGATCTTAAAAGCCCAAAGATAAGCATCTGTCAGGAATGACACAGGTGCTACAGGCCAGGGAAGGGACTGGTGACCTCTGGAAAGCCTCTCCAGCCCTTTGTGCTGATGTGTCTCAGCACTGGACATTGCCTCAAGCCCTGGCATACTCTGCCCAGAGAACCTGTTGAATCATCATCCCTGGAGCTCAGATGTTCAGATGGAGCTATTTAAAAGATGGTTCTGAGGGACATGGCTTAGCAGCAGAATTAGTAGTGTTTGGTTAAAGTTTGGAGTAGATGATCTTAGAGGTCTTTTCCAGCGTAAATGATTCTATGACTCTGAGGGGAATGCACTTTGATGGGGGAACAATGATGTGAAGCAAAGAGTTGTGTCTGTTGCTGGTTGTCACCTGTGATAGGGGCTCCACATTTTTAGGTCTGAGGAGCAGCAACAGCAAGACTGGAGCTCCAAAGAAGTACAAATGTGAACACACTGTATTTCAAGGAAAAATAAATAAAAAACCAGGCAAACTGCAGAGAATTAGGCTTCTTCAGTAGACTCTCTCTGTTCTCTGATGAACTCTCAGGGTACACCACTGCCCAGCTATCTGGTTGGCCACAGATATTGTAGAATCATAGAACTGTTAGGTTGGAAGGGACCTTGAAGATCACCTAGTTCCATCTGCCCTGCCATGGGCCGGAGCACCTTCCACTAGACCAGGTTGATCAAGACCCTGTCCAACCTGACCTTGAACACCCCCAAGCAGGGAGCATCTACAACCTTCCTGAACAACCTGTTTCAGTGTCTCACCACTCTCACCATAAAGAATTTCTTCCAAAAATCCAGTCTAAATCTGCCTTCTTCCAGCTTAAAGCCAGTGCCCCTTGTCCTATCACTATCAACCCTTTCAAAAAGTCCTTCTCCAGCCTGGCCTTGAAGACCTCCAAAGAAGAAGCATCCACAACCTTCCTGGGCAATCTATTCCAGTGTCTCACCACCCTGAAACATGTTGTCACAGAGGTCATGGATATCCCTGAGTGAAAAAGTGGGAGAAGTTGAATTTTTTGCCCATTCAGCAGAATAGGAGATTGCCAAAACCTAGGGGAGAGGTGCGAAGGGGATGGGCATTGGGGGAAATGCAGTGAAGGGAGAAAGGACACTGAAGTATGAGGGCCAGTAAGTATCCTTGGACAGGGAAAAAGAGAAAACAAGGAGAACGTGGTAGGTGACAGATGGGACATGGTGTTCATGGGGGACCCAGGAGGAAATACTCCAGGATTTTGGCTGACAAGCCTTCAGACTGTACCAGACTTCTCAGGTTTGTTTCTACCTGCCTGGTTTCTAATAATGTCTGTCTTATGGAGCTTTTGCTAATAAGCATAAGTGAATAGCAGGTACATAATTTCTTCTTGGCCCCAGTCCAGATGCTAGTGGAAATTTGATGTTGTCTTTTACACTCAGGACGACAAGGCCCATGGTTTGGTATAATAGTAGTGAATAAATGAGACAAAGAAAAATCTGGTAACCTAGAAGGACTGCATCACCTATGTTCCAATGCCCAATCATTTATTCAGGAAAGAAATTTTTCCTAGTCTCCAACCTAAACACTCACTGGCACCATTTCTGGCTATTTCCACTTGTCCTATCACCTGATTCTAGGAAGAAGAGACTGATCCCTACCTCACTACAACCTCCTTTCAGGGAGTTGTAGAGAACAATGAGGTCTCCCCTCAGCCTCCTCTTCTCTAACTAAATAACTCCAGTTGCCTCAGCCACTCCTCCTAAGACCTGTTCTCCAGACCTTTTACCAATAATGACTGAATTCTGCCTCCTAGGACCATGAGGATACCTTGACATTTCACTTGCCAGGTGTTTCTCAATGAAGAGTGTCTGTGCACCTTATTGCTACCTGTGATGTACAGAAGGTGAGTGAGTCCTCTGTCATGACTGCATTAATGACATCAGGTATTTTGCACTATACTGAATATTTAGCTAAAATATCCCATACCTTACTAGATATCAAAATATTCCATACATTATTAGATATGCATCAAGAGAACCATAGCCAGCAGGTTGAGGGAGGTGATTCTCCCCCCTCTACTACACTCTGGTGAGACTCCACCTGGAGTACTGCATCCAGTTCTGGAGCTCTATTACAGGAAGGATCTGGACATGCTGGAGCATGTCCAGAGGAGGGCCACAAGGATGATTAGAGGGCTGGAGCTCCTCTCCTATGAGGACAGACTGAGAAAGTTGGGACTATTGAAGTATGGAGAAGAGAAGGCTCCAAGGAGACCTTCTTGTGGCCATCCAGTATCTTAAGGGGACCTACAAGAAAGCTGGGGAGGGACTTTTTAGGGTGTCAGGTAATGATAGGACTAAGAGGAATGGAACAAAACTAGAAATGGGTAGATTCAGATTGGATGTTAGGAAGAAGTTCTTCCCTATGAGGGTGCTGAGATACAGGTTGCCCAGGGAAGTGGTAGAAGCCTCATCCCTGGAGGTTTTTACAGCCAGGCTGGATGTGTCTGTGAGCAACCTGATGTCGTATGAGGTGTCCCTACCCATGGCAGGGGGGTTGGAACTAGATGATCTTTGAGCTCCCTTTCACCCCTAACAATTCTATGGTTTTATGATATAAAGAAAAATTTCTTTCCTGAAAGAGTGATCAGGCATTGGAACAGGATGCCAAGAGGGGTGCAGGAGTCATCATCCCTGAAGGTGTCAAATAAATCCATAGTCATGACATTTCAGGACATGGTTTAGTGTGCATGGTTTTGTTGTGTTGCCAGTTGGACTTGATGATGTTAGAGATCTTTTCCAACCTGCATGATTCTGTGATTCTAAGACGTCCTCATACCATTGTTCATTGTCTGCTTGCTGTAAGATTACTGCAATGTGTTGTCCAGTTCTGGGCTCCTCAATTTACAAAGACGTCGAGACACTTGAACATGTCCAGAGAAGGGCAACAAGGCTGTTGAGAGGTCTCAAGCACAAGTCCTATGAGGAGAGGCTGAGGGATCTGGGGGTGTTTAGCCTGAAGAAAAGGAGGCTCCATGGAGACCTTATTGTTCTCTACAGTTACCTGAAAGGAGGCTGTAGACAGGTGGGTGTTGGTCTCTTCTCCCAGGATTGTGGAATTACATGTTGAATAAACAAGAGGACACAGTCTCAAGCTGCACCAGGGGAAGTTTAGGCTCAAGGTGAGGAGAAAGTTCTTCCCAGAAAAAGTAATTGGCCATTGGAACGTGCTGCCCAGGGAGGTGGTGGAGTCCCCGTCCCTGGAGGTGTTCAAAAAAGGATTGGATGTGTCACTTTGGAGCCATGGTTTAATTGTCAGGAGGTGTTAGGTATTAGGTAATAGGTTGGACGTGATGGTCTCTTAGGTCTTTTTGAACCTGGTTGATTCTATGATTCTGGGTGCAGCTCCTCATAGGAAAACTGTTTTGACACAATGACCACTGCACAGTGCAGAGCAATGTGCCGCTTCACAGAAACGCTTGCCTTGCCAGCCAGTCTTGGATGGCTGGTTCAAGGGAAAAAAAGGAAAAGAAACAAAAAGGGGGGGGGAAGAAAAGGAAAAAACAAAAGAGAGAAAAAAAAGGAAGAAATTTGCTGTGAGATGGCATAAAATTTCTGAACCCAGGATCGCACTCACCATAGCTGCTTTGCTGGCTTATCTGTGGGTCTCCACTTCCTGAGCATGTTTCATGTAATTACTACATTACATTTATAATGATGTGTGTTTTCTTCCTCCCAGTGCCCACTTCTTACGTTTCTTCCCCGGTGCCTGTAGTACCCCAGCAACAGCCGCGTTTATAATTACAGCAGATAAAGTTATAATATTCCTGAGGCAAAACTGCATTTTAACAACTGTGCTAATGTGGAAAACAACTTGTGCAGAATAAATATGCCCTACAATTAGTGGTAGGCCGACATTTTTCATGGTCACCTTACATATAAATAAACTCAAGCCACTGACATTTTTTCCTGAGGGCTTTTATCTCTGCAGCCCCAAAACTGCACACAGTTTCATTGCAAGTAACACTATCGCCATAATTTTTGAAAACCTTTTGGTTTTTTCTTTCTTTTGTTGGTTTGTTGGGTTTTGGGTGGTTTCCCCCCCAAAAAAAAAAAAAAAATTCATCTGCTTTTGCATCTGCATAGCTTGAGGCTGGGCCTGTGGGTCTGATTTTATCTGTCTGACGAACCGTCGCTGCATCCCAGGCTCCCCAAAGCCTATCATTTGTCTGAGGCTAACAGGAGGTGACTGGGCAAAGCCGTTCCACCTGAGGGTGGGCCAGGTCACAGGTCACTTGTAATAGCTTCTCCATGCATCTCCAGACCTGTAAATGAGACCAGAGCCTGACTCACTCCACTACACTTTCTTTGTCTTAGACGGATGCTCTAATCAAACAAATTACCTAGCTCCTGATCACAGCCACTGAGCCAGATAGAGTTTTGCAGACGCTTGTCTGGAGCCCTCCAAGCCCCCTCGACCATGCAGTGCCACTGAAAAGAAAGGGCTAATGTTTTTCACTCAAGGTAATAATAAGATGTGCAGTCACCTGGCTAAGCCAGGCTCAAAAAAAAATAATATCCCTGGGGACACTGTGGGACACATCTTGACACAGGCATCACAGCTTACTTTAGCAGAAGGCATGGATATCATTGGTCATAGGAGGAGTGGAAATGGCCTGAAACTGTGTCAGAGGAGGTTTAGATTGGTCATAGGATGAAAGGAAATGGCCTGAAACTGCGTCAGAGGAGGTTTAGATTGGATATTAGGAAAATTTTCTTTGCTGAAAGAGTAGTCAGGCATTGGAACAGGCAAGTGGTGGAGTCACCATAGAATCATAGAATCATAGAATCATAGAATCATAGAATCAGTCAGGGTTGGAAGGGACCACAAGGATCATCTAGTTCCAACCCCCCTGCCATGGGCAGGGACACCCTACACTAGATCACGCTGGCCAGAACCTCGTCCAGCCTGGTCTTAAACACCTCCAGGGACTGGGCCTCAACCACCTCCCTGGACAACCCATTCCAGGGCTTCACCACTCTCATGGTAAAGAACTTCTTCCTCACATCTAGCCTGAATCTCCCCATTTCCAGCTTCATTCCATTCCCCCTAGTCCTATCACTACCTGAGATCCTGAGAAGTCCCTCCCCAGCCTTCCTGTAGGCCCCCTTCAGATACTGGAAAGCCACAATGAGGTCACCTCGGAGCCTTCTCTTCTCCAGACTGAACAGCCCCAACTCCTTCAGTCTGTCCTCATAGGAGAGGTGCTCCAGCCCTCTGATCATTCTCGTGGCCCTTCTCTGGACACGCTCCAGCACGTCCACATCTCTCCTGTAATATGGGCTCCAGAACTGGACGCAGTACTCCAGGTGGGGTCTCACCAGAGCTGAGTAGAGGGGGAGAAGCACCTCCCTTGACCTGCTGGTCACACTTCTCCTGATGCAGCCCAGGATCTGATTGGCTTTCCGGGCTGCAAGCGCACATTGAGAGCTCATGTCGAGCTTCTCGTCCACCAGCACCCCCAAGTCTCTCTCCTCAGGGCTGCTCTCCAGCCAGTCACTGCCCAGCCTGGATTTGTGCCTGGGATTGCCTCGACCCAGATGCAGGACCCTGCACTTGGTCTTGTTGAAGCTCATGAGGTTGGCTTGTGCCCACCTCTCCAGCCTGTCCAGGTCCCTCTGGATGGCATCCCTTCCCTCCAGGGTGTCCACTGCACCACACAGCTTGGTGTCATCAGCAAACTTGCTGAGGGTGCACTCGATGCCACTGTCCATGTCACCCACAAAGATGTTGAACAAGACAGGTCCCAGGACTGATCCCTGAGGGACTCCGCTTGTCACTGGCCTCCACTGGGACATGGACCCGTTGACAGCCACTCTTTGGGTGCGGCCATCAAGCCAGTTCTTTATCCATCTAGTGGTCCATCCATCAAACCCATGTGTCGCCAGCTTGGAGACCAGGAGGTGGTGCGGGACAGTGTCGAAGGCTTTGCTCAAGTCCAGGTAAACGACATCAGTTGCTCGCCCCTCATCTATTAATGCTGTCACCTGCTCATAGAAGGCCACCAGGTTTGTCAGGCAGGATTTGCCCTTGGCAAAGCCATGCTGACTATTCCCAATCACCTCTTCACTATTCTTCTGAGTCATTAGTGCCTCCAGGAGGATCTGCTCCATGATCTTTCCGGGCACAGAGGTGAGACTGACTGGCCTGTAGTTCCCCGGTTCCTCCTTCTTGCCCTTTTTGAAAATGGGAGTAATGTTTCCCCTTTTCCAGTCTGTGGGGACTTCCCCAGTCTGCCATGACTTCTGGAATATAATAGAGAGGGGCTTGGCAACCTCATCTGCCAGTTCCCTCAGCACCCGTGGGAGGTGTTCAAGAAACATGTAGACATGGCACTTTGGAACATGGTTTAGTGAGCATGGTGGTCTTAGGTTGACAGTTGGACTTGATGATCTCAGAGTTTTTTTCCAATCAAAATGATTATTTGATTCTGTGATTCTATGATATGAAATAATAAAGGGGAGTGCTGGTGACTGTCATCATGTGTTATGAGTCTACTGACCCAGCACATCTTGGTGGAGACTAGATGCCACATTAGTAAGAGAGTAGCTGAGTAGAAGTACCTTACCTCTGTGCAGTGCTATTCCTTCCTCAGTTTGGGTGTTTGGTTGGGTTTGTTTGTTTGTTTATTTGTTTGTTTTTAGAAAAGAGAAAAATGAGGTGGGCAAAAACGTGAACATGAACCAGAATTGTGCTCAGGTGGCCAAGAAGGTCAACAGCACCCTGGCCTGGAGCAGGAATAGCATGGCCATCAGGAGTAGGTAAGTGATCGTGCCCTTGTACTTGGCAGAGAAGGGCAAAGAAGCTGGGGAAGGGTCTGGAGAACAGGTCTGGTGAGGAGCAGCTGAGGGAACTGGGGTTGTTCAGGCTGGAGAAGAGGAGACTGAGAGGACACCTCATTGATCTCTAGAGCTCCCTAACAGGAGGCTGTAGGGAGGTGGAAGTTAGTCTCTTCTCCCTAGTATCAAGTGATAGGATAAGAGGAAGTAGCATGAAATTGTTCCAGGGAACATTTAGGTTGAAGATCAGGAAAAGTTTCTTTCCTGAAAGAGTGGTCAGGCGTTTGAACAGGCTGCCCAGGGACATGGTGGAGTTGCCATCCTTGGAGGTGTTCAAGACACAAGTAGACATTGCACTTTGGAACGTAGTTTAGTGGGCATGGTAGTCTTAGGCTGAAGGTTGGACTTGATGATAGTAAAGATCTCTTTGAAGCAAAATGCTTGTAATGTAATTCTATATGTAAAAAGTGGGGGGGGAGGGAGGAATAAGGTGAGCCCAAGCATAAATAACTGGACTCACCCAGTGCCAACAGAGAAAAGCATACAGGCATGATTGGTTTATTGTAAAATTCAGCCTTAGGCAGAGGATTTAAAACTGATCAGCCCGCTACAAACACATTATATTAGTCTTGCATTTATTTACTGCACAGTCCCTTAGTTTTATTTATTGACTGTCATTCCCTACTGTACTGCAGGCAGTGCTGTCACTGTATTTTCTTAAAACTTCCGTGATAAATATGTAGGCATGAAAAAATTCCAGCCACCCCGTATTTTTCTCCTGCATTTTCTGGACATTTTGGGGTTTGGAGAACTAGTGGTGGTTGTTTACTTGATTCTGAGTCTGAGGAAAGAAATAATATCCACCACCCTAGGTACTTTCTAGTTTCAGATGTTCTGTGTGATTGCTAAAGGGAAAAGAAACCAGTTTTGTGTCAGAGAATGAGCTACTGCGAAAAATCTGTTGCTAATATAGTCTAATTGCTAGTGATATTTTGAGAAAACAATTAAATTGGAAGTGGGGTTACTTTGGTGTTTATTGTCTGTGACAGTTTCTTTTGGAAGCAGCCTGGGAGAGCTGCCGGACTGAGGCTGCGATGATGTGTGAATACTTATCATCAATGCAGAGCCAGCCAGCCAAGGGGGAGTTACAAAACTGGGGTGAACTCACCTGACAGACATGTCAGGATGGGTAGTGAGATGAAAAAAGGACTTGGGGGTGCTGGTGGATGAGAAGTTCAACATGAGCTGCCAGTGTGCACTTGCAGCCCAGAAAGCCAAGCACATCCTGGGCTGCATCAAGAGAAGCATAGCCAGCAGGTCGAGGGAGGTAATTCTCCCCCTCTGCTCCACTCTGATGAGACCCCACCTGTAGTACTGCATCCAATTCTGGAGCCCTTGTTACAGGAAGGATCTGGAGGTCCTGGAGCATGTCCAGAGAAGGGTCACAAGGATGACCAGAAGGCTGGAGCTGCTCTGCTGTGGAGACAGTCTAAGAGAGTTGGGGCTGTTCAGTCTAGAGAAGAGAAGGCTCCAAGGAAACCTATTTGTGGCCTTCCAGTATCTTATAGGGAGCCTACAAGAAAGCTGGGGAGGGACTTTTTAGGGTGTCAGGTAACAACAGGATTAGGGGGAATGGAACAAAACTAGAAATGGGTAGATTCAGATTGGATGTTAGGAAGAAGTTCTTCCCTGTGAGGGTGGTGAGACACTGGCACAGGTTGTCCATGGAAGCCTCATCCCTGGAGATTTTTATGGCCAGGCTGAATGTGGCTGTGAGCAACGTGATGTCGTGTGAGGTGTCCCTGCCTATGGCAGTGGGGTTGGAACTAGATGATCTTTGAGGTCCCTTTCACCCCTAACAATTCTATGATTCTATGTTACATGGTCAGAAATGGATCCTTCCACCTACCTGCATTTACATCCTGCAGCATCATTGTCCTCCTTTCCTTGCAGTAGGAACATGAGGATGTTTTGGGTGCCTCCTGGATATAAGGTGAAAAAAATATCTTCATGAGTTTTGAGGTTGGAATGAAAGGTAACATCTTCTGCAAGAAATAGGTTGGAGCCACAAGTTAATTGCTCAAGGGATAAGTCTGGGCAAAATTCCCATGGATTTCCCCGTATCCAGGTTTTTGCTTCTGGTTGTCACTGTGATTAGTTCAAGGTGTAAACAGACATGCCCTCTGCAAGCAGCTGCGCTGAAAGAAGAGGTTGCCACCTACCACCAGACTTCCTGCTTTTTCTTTCATACCCTCTGCTGGAAAATACTTCCTCCACCTCCCCACCAACAAAGCCACTCCCCTGGGTCCAAGCAGCCCCATTTCAAGCACCTTCAGGCTGTGCTCCAAAATACTCTTCCTGAGCTCATAGAATCATAGAATTATTTTGATTGGAAAAGACCTTTAAGATCATTGATGCCAAACATTCTCTAACTCTACCAAGACTGGTGTTGAACAATGTCCCTCAGAACCACATCTCTGCATCTTTTAAACACCTCCAGGGATTCAATCACCTCCACAATGTGCCTGTTCCAATCAAGTAGTTAAAAATGAGGCCATTCCTGTACAAACCTCCACCTGATGGGCTGCAGCCATCAGAAGGAAGCTGAGCAGGGATATAAATGTCGGCCTGAGGCTACTGAAAATGCTGTAAAGAGTGTACATGCCAGTCATCTGGTTGGGTCAGGAGTTTTTCATTGAGTTCTGGTCAAGGAACCACATACAAGTTTCAGTGGGAATTACATTGAAGGTAGAAGAGGTTGCAGTGGTTAGAGAGACAATGAATTCTCAGCACAAAGGTGCCAGATCTTTGGAAGCATGTCACATGCCACACTAGCCCCAGGAGCAGCTATAACGGAGCAGATGCAGACCTGATGCAGGTTGCTTTGTATCACTGAAAGAGGTTGACACCAGCCCCAGCCTAAACATTCCCTGGCCTTCAACAAGCATGAATCACAAAATCACAGGATTTCAGGGGCTGGAAGGGACCTCAAAAGATCATCCAGTCCAAGCCCCCTGCCAGAGCAGAATCACCTATGCCAGATTACACAGGAATACATCCAGGCAAGTTTTGGATATCTCCAGAGAGGGAGACTCCACAGCCCCTCTGGGCAGCCTGTTCCAGTGTTCTGTCACCCTCACAGTCAAATTCTTCCTCCTGTTTCCATGGAATTTCCTGTGCCTCAACTTCCACCCACTGCCCCTTGTGCTGTCATTGGGCACCACCCAGCAGAGCCTGGCTCCATCCTCTCAGGACTCGCCCTGCACATATTTATAAACATTGATGAGGTCACCTCTCAGTCTCCTCTTCTCTAAGCTACAGAGCCCTGAGCTCCTTCAGTCTCTCCTCGTACAGAAGATGTTCCACTCCCTCAATCATCCTCGTGGCTCTGTGCTGGTCTCTTTCAAGTAGCTCACTGTCTTTCTTGAACCGAGGAGCCCAGAACTCAACACAATATTCCAGATGCAGCCTCACCATTGCTGAGTAGAGGGGGAGCAGAACCTCTCTTAACCTACTGGTCACACCCCTTCTAATCCACCCCAGAATGGCATTGGCCTTCTTGGACACAAGAGCACATTGATGGCTCATGGTCATCCTTCCATCCACCAGGACCCCCAGGTCCCTTTTGCCTTCACTGTTGTCCAGCAGGTCAGTCCCCAGCCTGCACTGGTGCATGGAGTTTTCCTTCCCAGGTGCAAGACTCTACACTTGCCCTGGTTGAACTTCATCAAATTTCTCCCTGCCCAGCTCCCAGCCTATCCAGGTCTTGCTGAATGGCAGCACAACCCTCTGGTGTGTTAGCCACTCTGCTCAGCTTTGTGCTGCCAGCAAACTTGCTGACAGTGCACTCTGTGCCCTCATCCAGGTCATTGATGAATATATTGACCAGTACTGGTCCCAGTACTGACCCCTGAGGGATTCCACTAGACACAGGCTTCCAACTAGACTCCATCCCATTGACCACAACTCTTTGAATTCTCTCCATCAACTCACAATCCACCTCACTACCTGATCATCAAGACCATGTATGGAGCATGTGTTGCTTCTCCTTAGTGTCAAGAAGTCCAGGTGTGGCAGAGGAGACTGTTTTACCCCATCTGTATTTGGGTTGTCGAGTTGCAGTTTGCATTTGCAAGCTTTCCTGGGAAATACTCCTTTATATCTCCTAGGAGAACACTAATGCTCACAATAACTTCTCACTCCAGACACTGAGATTTAGGGGGAAAAAAAACATCAACTGCCATCCAAGTAAGAACAACATCAGGTGAAGAGGTTTGATGCTGAGAGACCTTGTCTCAGGAGCTCTCTCATTTTTGCCCTCTATGCAGAACTGCTTGCATCAAGACTTCAACCACCTCTGTAAAAGCTGTTTGCATGCAAGCAGATGGTATTTCATTGTCTTTTGCTAGTGATCTTGAATTATCAGCCTTTATAATGAAAATGCCAATTCAGCCTTGACTGCTCCGCTATAACTCTACCAGGACCACTATAATGCATACCCCCATATACACAGAATATTTATTGTGGTACTGAGCATGTTATTTATTGTATATGCAACATATTTTGTGGGTGAAAAATGATACCTTATCTAAGTCAATGAGCATAACCAGGAAAAATATGGCAGAGTAATCATGTGATTCATAATTGACATCTGCTCTCCAAAGACTTGGGCAGAATCTGAATTTCAGCTTGTGCTGGAAACACTCTTCTGTTTGCTGGCCTGGGCATAACCATGCCACCGCTCTTCCCCGGCAGCTCCATCAGTCTTTGGTATTTCCAGAATTCCCTGGGCACATAGGAAAGCTGGGCTAGCACATGTTGAAAATATTTCAAGAAGCTAAAAAAAAGAAAACACAACAAACCACTGATGTTTTTTAGTGTCCAGAAACAAAGCAAGGAAGCATTGTTTTTCCTGTCCGAATGCTAATGAAGACCAGCTCATGCACATCCTTAGGGTTTTCAGTGATTCACAGTGGGTTCTTATACGTGCCTCTGTGTGTTATATATGAATATATGAGTGCCATTTTTTGGGGGGGGAAGCATCATCTGCTCTGATTTCACTGCTCTGCTGATATAGGATAGGATAGGATAGGATAGGATAGGATAGGATAGGATAGGATAGGATAGGATAGGATAGGATAGGATAGGATAGGATAGGATAGGATAGACCAGGTTGGAAGAGACCTTCAAGATCATCGCGTCCAACCTATCAGCTAATCCAACCCACCTAATCAACTAAACCATGGCACCAAGCACCCCATCAAGTCTCCTCCTGAACACCTCCAATGATGGTGACTCCACCACCTCCACGGGCAGCCCATTCCAATGGGCAATCACTCTCTCTGTATAGATCTTCTTCCTAACATCCAGCCTAAACCTCCCCTGGCACAGCCTGAGACTGTGTCCTCTTGTTCTGGTGCTGGCTGCCTGGGAGAAGAGACCAACATCTGCCTTCCCTTCAGGTAGTTGTAGAGAGCAATAAGGTTACCCTGAGTCTTCTCTTCTCCAGGCTAAGCAACCCCAGCTCCCTCCATGCAGCCAGACCAGCAAAAACTCTGCAGCTTAACTGTCATCCATCACTTATTCTTCAGCCCTTTTCTAAACCCTCGTTTCATAAATGCACTTTTTTTCTGCCACAGATACAGCTTCATTCAATGCATTTGTATGCTCAATATGTGTTCAAATTGCTGAGAGAAAAAAAAAAAAAAAAAAAAAAAAAAAAAAAAAAAAAAAAAAAAAAAAAAAAAAAAAAAAAAAAAGAAAAAAGGAAAAGATAATTTAGGGTATAGGAGACCTTGGCTTTTATTCCTTCTTCTACTTCTGCCCATGAGAAGCTCATAGTGCAGCAGGTGACCTGTCTGCACATGGGTTCTTCTAATAGGTTGTCTCATCAGCCTAATTGTTTAGGATTTAGGATTGTTAGGATCATTTAGGATCATAGAATTATTAGGGTTGGAAGGGACCTCAAGGATCATCTAGTTCCAACCCCACTGTGGGCAGGGACACCTCACACTAGATCAATCTGCCTGGAGCTGCATCCAGCCTGGTCTTAAAAATATCCAGGGATGAGGCTTCCACCGAGTCCCTGGGCAACCTGTTCCAGCATCTCACCAAGTGTCTTCATTTGAGCTTAAGGAGATAATTATTTACTTTGAGGGTGACAGAGCCCTGGAGCAGGCTGCTCAGAGAGGTTGTGAAGTCTCCTCCTCTGGAGACTTTCAAAACCCACATGGGTTTCTACCTACTTTGTATGAACCTGCTTTATCATGGAAGCTAGACTAGATGATCTCCAGAGGTCTCTTCCAACTTCTATCATTTTGTGATTCTTTTGAGTGGAGCAGCTTGGTTTAACAAGCCCCAAAGCTTAGGAAACATTCTTTCCATGGGTTTAATTTTCCTTGCTTTTGTGATTCTTCAAGGTGTGCTCCGTCGGCTGGGAGAAATACAGAGCCCATGGCACCATGGCTGCAATATGGCCTCTTTGCACGTGTGGGAGGGAGGGTGAGGGCAGAGAGGAGAGGATGATAAAGAGTTTATTCATGTAAACAGCAACAGGGATATGGTGAGAAGTTTTGAACAACCATCCAAATCATGTTATCAACAGCAGCTAGAGACCAGACCACATCTTAATTGACATTACTCTCTCTGCAGGAACATGGTAGAGCAATATCTGTCCTGATTTTCTGATGGCAATTGTTGGTGTGCTGCTTGGAGTAGCTGGTCAGCTGCTCCTGTGAATTTCATTCAAGAAAAGAAACCTGATGGGAGGGATAATCATGAGAAATTTGATAGTGCACTGAAAACTGAATGGGCATCTCTCACCTCACTTAGTCGCCTGCCCAATGTTGATCCTGGTTTTCATGGGGTTGAACCCCACCAAACAAGGCTGATGCAAGCAAGTCACACTGACAGCCCAGCAGAGCCCTCCAATGCAGCAAGTTTTGCCAAAACCCAGTTCAGACAGATGCTCCATGATCTCCATGCCCTGAAAAATGCAAAGCAAAGGTCACTTATAACATCTTATGGGCTCAAAGAAACCCAACACAACCCAAAACAAAAATGGAGAGAGAAAGCTTGTTGATAGCAACCAAAACTGTGCTTGCTCCTTCCCTCTAGTACTCTTCTGACTTATGCCCACAGGTGCAGTGAGCTGTGAGGTCTGAGTTATAAGAGCTCCTCTTCACCAGAGATCTTCTGGGTCCCTGTGGTGCAGGAAATTTCTGTTTTCCCCTCAGTTCCTGGTATCTGAAGTCTTAATTTTTCAAGCCCTTGCTTTGGGGCAGGAGGACAGTACAGCCCTGTGAGAGCAATGTGGGATGCCTGCCTGCTCTCTGGACAGGACCAGGGTTGATGGAGTGGTGGACCATTTCTCAACACTTTTGAGATGCCCTCATTGAATGAGAGAGGAAATTTAAAAACCAAAACACCAACTAGAAATGTCAGAAATGCCAGCACTGAAGGAAAGAAAGAAGGAAAAAGTACACACACATCTGCAGCTGATTTAATTGTATAAATAAATGGTGAGTTCCTCTGCTACTCCCCAGCACAAATCATTAAATGGTGCATTTGGGTTCTAGGACACTGTTGACCGAAAAACATAGAGAGATATGGAAGATAAAAGAAAGAGAGAGAGAGAGAGAGAGAGTATAGACATATATATTTGTCTTGGGTGATATGTTTATCTTTTTCCCCCCATGCAATTACAAACTCATTAAGAACCGTGCGCCTGCAAGGCAAGCAGGGCAGGGAGGCTGGCTGGGACCGTGCGTCAGACCATGTGCACAGGGAGCTGGGGGCTGCTGGCCTTGGAGCGAGGCCGGGGGTCTGGTTTTATTTAGGGCCATGCCTCAGCAGTTTTAAGACAACACAATGCAATTACCCTGACCACAAAACGTTCTGCGAGAGCCCGTTGGTTCCTGAGCCCCTGGGGAGTGGGGCAGCCCTGGCCAAAGCCTCTCCAGTGGGGCTGTCAGCAGTCATCTCCCTTCCCATGCAGCCCCTAGATGTTAAGGTGAGCTTAACTCTGTTTATATCTGCCAGACCTGGGCATTCACCTCCTGTAACTACCTGGTTCTTTCTGCTGGATGTGTACAACTGGGGATGTTTGAGATGGATACTGGCATCCAGAAACTGAAAAATGTCTTTTCCTCCTCTCAAAAAATCCTTACCGATGCTGGGAACCTGCTGCCCATATTCAGGCAAAGCTCCCTTGGCAATTTTCTAAGGACCAGTGAAGACATCAAGCCTTATAAGGGTTCCATCATTATTATGTTTTATAGTCTTGTCATTTTATGAGGGACTTGAGACCCCATGGGGAGCAGGAAAGCGGTACCAGCTCAAGTAGGGTGGGGAACAGAGGAGGCACATCGAGGAGGCTGCCTGGTATCAGGGAATTATTTCATTCTGAGCCGTGTTGTGACAGGGAAACAATTCTTGTTTACCAACAGGCCCCTGCTATTGTGCTGCTGGTGCCAGTGGAAATCTGGCTGAGCATAGTTGCACAACTGCTGGTGTGGTCCCTGCCAGAGCCCTTGGCTCCATCAAGCTGGGACAATGGAGAAGAGCTCATTGTTGGCATTTGAGTACTAATAGACTTCATCAGCACCGATAGACATCACCAAGGCAGCCCAAACCCAGCCACAAGGGCCCAAGCTGTTATTTTAATGTGAGCATTAAGAGTGTGATCCAAGCTGAAATACACCCTCCCTTGCTTGCTTCCCCATCCTCTTGTATCAATCTGGAGTCCCTGGGACAAGACAGCATGTGGCTGTACCAGCAGCAGTGTGGGCTCAGTGTGGGGCACAAGCAAGGGGGAGGGGGCGATGACTTACATCACCCTTTCTTTATTTTTTTAGCTGGACTCTGTGTAGGCAGTGTTAATATGGAATCACAGAATCACTTCAGCTGGAGAAGACCTCTAAGATCATCAAGTCCAACCCAAGATCACCAGGCCCATTAAACCATGTCCTAGTGTGCCACGTGCACATGTTTCTTAAACACCTACAGGAATGGTGACTCCACCACCTCCCTGGGCAGCCTGTTCCAATGCCTGACCACTCTTGCAGGAAAGAAATTTTTCCTAATATCCAACCTAAGCCTCCCCTGGTACAGTTTCAGGCCATTTCCTCTTGTTCTAAGACCTGGTACTAGGAAGAGGAGACCCCCACCTCATTACAGCCTCCTTTCAGGTAGTTGGAGAGAGCAATGAAGTCTCCCTTCAGCCTTTTCTTCTCCAGACAAAACAATCCCAGTTCCCTCAGCCACTCCTTGCAAGACCTGTGCTCCAAACCAGAGAAGGATTTGTGGGTTAAGACGTTAAGTGGTGTTAAAGTGTTTCAGTATCCTCACTGCTTTCATAGACTGCTTCATCCAGAATTTAGGTCATCTCAATGCAAACCCTGGTATTCCAGGCTGCTTCTTCCCTCTTCTTCTCATTTCACCCAATTCACTTTTAAAATGGGGATTTAATTTTAACCTGTGGACAGGGAAGCTTTTCAGTGAGTGCAAAGCAAGGTGATGATGATCATGAAGGTGGCACTCCAAGTGAGGTAACTCAGAAGTACCTGATTTGTAATTTGCACCTCCAAACTCCACTGCCAGCACTTCTGAACCCTCAAAACCCTTCATGACAGGTATGCTGTGTGTCTGGACAAGGTTTAGTGGTTATGGTGGTGTTGGGTTGATGGTTGGACTGGATGGTCTTTGAGGTCTTTTCCAACCTTAATGAATCAATGATTCTAAAAAATCTACAGCCAGTGCTTACCCCTGGAAGGACATGGGGTGCCTGACAGTCAAAGAATATTGAGGGATCAATAAATACCTTGGTGACTTCATAGACCCCATTCAGCCCAGCTACACATTGTCCGTGGGACCATGGCAGCTCCCAAGCACACTGAGTCTGGGTTTTAAGTGGCCTCCAAGCCTTATCTATAAGGGTATTTATTGCAGCACCTTATTCAAGTGGATTAACACATGCTCCTGCAGTGTTATAAAATGGTTTGGGTCAGAGGAACCTTAAATATCATCTGGCTGCAACAGCTCTGCCAGGGCAGGGATACCTTCCACTAGACCAGGTTGCTCAAGGCATCGAAGACCTTCAGAGATGGGGCATCAACAACTTCCCTCAGCAACTTGTTCCAGTGTGTCACCACCCTCACTATAGAGAATTTCTTCCTAATTTCCATTCTAAATCTATCCTCTTACATCCAGAATGTCTACAAGTACCACACAATTTACACACATGGAATCATAGAATGGTTCAGATTAGGAGGGACCTTTAAAAGTCATCTAGTCAAACACCCCTGGAGTGAGCAGGGGCACCTTTACTTAGAAGTGTAACCTTATCTTTTGGCTTTGGGGTTGGGTATTTTTCTGTAATAGGCTACTGGCAGATCTATACTACTCCCTCAGCCTGTTAAGAGCCATTCCCAGCCAGTTGGAGCTTTTCCCCAAGATGGTACTCAGCCCAATCTGTAATTGAAACAGGGCATGGATGCTCCTGGGGAAGGCAGACGTCAGCCAAAAAAACCAGGCCGTGTTAGTCAGAGATATTTGATATACAAATAAGAAGTTGTTTCATAAATATCTTATAAAACCCATAATTTACTTCCCAATATTGTAGCAGATTATCTTAATGCAAACAGCAGATGTATTTCAGAATGATGAGACAAATGTTTAGCAAAATTAGAGTTATTCATGTGCAGTCACACAGGGAATATTTGCATGATATTTTACTAATTGCTCCAAAATCTGACTTGTAGCAAATAAACAAATGAGGGGGAAAAAAATAAACCAGCAAAAAGATTAGCCCCAGGCCTCTCTTTTAAGTTCTCTGAGTCTTTCTTTAATCATTTAACTTTTTTTCTCTGGAAACCTGGGGTTCTGTCCCAGTCTCCCCATTGCCCTTCTCAGATCCAGTATCCTTTTGCAGACCCCTGAAATTCCCTGGTAACTGGATTTCTTCTGAAAGGAGCCAGACCGTCTTCTTCTCTTGGAGTCCAAGCACCGCTCCTCTGCCTACAGTTCTGCCTTGTCCGTGAGCAGGGAGCTACAAGCTGCCCTTCACCACAGCATGCTGATTTGGTTGGGGCATTCCTCAAGTCCTGGTGTCTAGCCTGATGCAGACCTCCTCTCAGCTCCAATAATGTGCACTTGCAGGATCCTGCTTTTCATCCTGGTCATCATTTGCATTTTGACCATCATTTTCCTGTTGGTTGTGAGGTAGTGCTGAGGACACCATAAATAATAGAGCAGCTGTACATCCCAAATGATCCTCCAAGATTTTGATAAGGTACTTCCATGGTGTCAGTTCTTCTCTAACCTGATATTCTTTGACTTGGAGCAATCAAGGTAACACAAAAGGCAACCTCTCTGTTATCTGACTGAACAGGAAAAGAGAAGGGGTGAACAGGGCATTGTCATTATTATTGTTGTTGTGGTGGTTGTTATTGTGGTGGTTGTTGTTAAAACAGTGGATTTCCATTCCTGAAGTTACATTTTGACCTCACTGAAATCACAGAATCATAGAATGGTAAGGATTGAAAAGAACCTCTGGCAATCAAGCCTGACCTCCCTGCTAAGGCAGATTCACCTAAAGAAGGCCACATGAGAACATGTCATTAAAGGTCATTAAGAGAAGGAGAGTCCACCACCTCTCTGGGCAGCCTGTTCCAGTGCTCCAGCAACCTTAAATTAAAGAAGTTCCTCCTCGTGTTCAGATGGAACTTCTTATGCTCAAGTTTGTGTTCATTACCCCTTGTCTTGTTACTAGGTACCACTGAAAACAGACTGGTCCTATCCTCTCGATGCTGACCCTTTAAATATTTAAGTGTTTCTTTGGCATCTCCCCCCTGTAGGTCACCTCAAGAATGTTTTATTTAACTGAGTGGAACAAATCACGTGTAGCACACCCGTGCCACTGCATAATATTTCTTAAATTAAATTACAGAAGCCAACATAACTTTTTTTTTTTTTTTTTTTTTTTTTCTTTCTTTCCCCCCCTCCTTGGTCCTTTTACTTCACTGAAAAGAGCCCAAAGTATAATATTATTTCAGGAAGTCTAAATTGCATTGCTGGAAGTAATGGCCATCTCCTCAGCAAAATCCCACAGGCCTCACGCTCCTCTGCTTTCTGAGAAGCTGCACTCAGGCACATCCAGCGCTGCCTCTTGCCCAGCAGGCATCCTGAGGACTGCACTCATGGCTGTTCATGGGGAACTGTGGATGATGCCAAAGCAACTGGATAGTTTTTCATTAAGTTTCTTCCTGGTATTTTGCACCTTTATGGGCACTCCTGGGTCTCAGGAGAAGATGCCAACCATCCTAATTTTGCTCCCTCCTTCTTCCCTTTCAATATTGAGTGCGCAACTCCCGTGAACGTAGATAAAAGTTATGTACATGCATGGAGAATGAAAGAGATGCATTTATCTTGGCTCAAGACAAGCAGCATCCCCCAAGGAGTTACTGAGGGGGTTATTGAGAAGCCAACAGTAAAGTGCAGCAGGCTGTACCTTCCTACATGTGTCTCTGAAATTATTGGCACATTGCTGATGTTTGTGGCAAACGAATAGTTTATTTCTGGGGTCAGAAAGATTCCAGTGCAAATATTCAACTGGCAGCTAGCTGGAAGTTTGCCACTTGAAGTTAAAAGGCCCATGACCAATGGTGGCAGATTAACATTTCGAAGTTGGACAATGTACAAATGATGTTCTTGGACTGGAATAGACATAGATGAAAGTGCTCTACTGCAATGCAAATAACAAACTGACAACCAGCTGGTCATTGGAAAGAGAGCATGCTATGGGAATTTGCTTTTTGCAGAAATACTTTAGTTTGGAGATAAGCATTAACAATAGGAAGATGAGGCTAGTTTAACAAGAACCATATGGTTTCATCCTGCTTTTCTCTCACTCCATAGCAAAGCCTTGATTGTCTTTTGTGGGTGCAGGATGTGAATTACTGATAATAAAGAAGTACAACAAGTTGCCCTGATCCACTGTGACCCTTCCAGAGGTGTAAACAGATTATTTTTAACCCATGTGTTGATATTTCCGCAGACAAGTTACCCAAAGGAAACAGAATTAAAGGTGCTTGTTGAAAAACAACTTCTTCTGACAAAATAAGGCAAGACAAAGACCCATTCAAGGCAAAGTCATCAAATTGTGTGAACCCAGTCCAGCAGCATTTCCAAGCTGATAAGTGGAGATGTAGTGGATGAGTTCATTCATTCAAAAAAAACCCCAAAACAAAACAAAACAAAACAAAACAAAACAAAAGCAGTTTGGATTTTTGTGGTGAGAAAACAATGACCTGTAAAACTGAGCTAACGTGCAGAGGGGGGAGGAAGGCTTTGCTGAGGTTTAAGTACCTCCACCATTCATTCTGTTAGCAATGTAGTTAAAGATTAAAGATAGCAGAACATAGCAGTGCAGTTTCAGGGTAGTCTCAGGATGGATTTGTGCTCCAGTAAAACAAAATAAAAATAAAAATCAAATAAAAATGCAAATAAAAGAGAATAAATTAATTAAAATAAAAATAATTAAAATTAAAATAATAATAATTAAAATTAAAATAAGAATAAGAATAAACAATGAACAATAAGATTCAATTACATTAAAATAATTAAAATTAAAATTGAATAAAATATAAATAAAAATAATAAAAAGAAAACTAAATAAAGAAGGAAAAGGTAAAAGATAATAAATTAATTAAAATTAAAATAATTAGAATTAAAATAATAAACAATATGATTCAATTAAATTGGAATAATTAACATTACAATTAAATAAAATATAAATAAAATCAATAAAAAGAAAAATAAAGAAGGAAAAGAAAAGGAAAATTCAAGCCAAGGGAGTTGCAGCCCTCAGTGGAAAATCCTGTTTGGGGAACTTTTCAAGGATGCAAAATATTGTCTTGAGTTGTTTACTTTATGGGTAAGAAGTAAAAAGAACTGAAGAGTGGAAATGGCACAATGGCATTCTTACCACAGTTGGAAGGTCACAGTTATACCAATACAGCTCAGCATTGTAAATTCCTTTTTGGTTTTGTATGTTTGTTGTGATTTGGTTTGGTTTGGTTTGTGTTGGTTGGGAGGGGTTGTTTGTTTGTTTGTTGGTTTTAGTTGTTTGGTTGGTAGGCTGGCTTTTGGGGTTTTATTTACAGTAGCTAAGGTGTGTTGTTTTGGTGGCCAAAGGACCCTAGTGGAAACTCTCCTTCCTCAAGAAAAATCAATATTTGGACTTGGAGGGGAAAAAAAATATGGCTTACGTGTAGAGAGGCTTGTGTCTGCCTTTGAGTGTAGGCGAGGTTCTCCTCCCGGTTTGCCCTGCCCTGGGGAGACCACATCTGGAGGACTGTGTTCAGTTCTGGGCTCCGCAGTCAAGAGGGGCAGGGATACACTAGAGAGTGTCCAGCAGAGGCTACAAGAATGATTAAGACACTAGAAGATCTATCTGACAAGGAAAGACTGAGAGACCTGGGGTTGTTTTGTCTGGAAAAACAGACTGAGAGAAGACTTCATTAATGTTTATAAATATCTGAAGGATGGGTGTAAAGAAGAAGGGGCCAGGCTCTTCTTAATGTTATCCTGTGATAGGAGAAAGGGAAATGGATACAAACTGGAACACAGGAAGTTCCACTTCAACATGAGGAAAAACTTTTTTGCTGTAAGGGTGACAGAGTCCTGGAGCAGGGTGACCCAGAGAGGCTGTGGACTATCAGTCTCTGAAGAAATTTAAGGCCCACCTGGATGTATTCCTGTGTGACCTGTCCTGGGTGATCATGCTTGCACTGGATAATCTCTGGGGGTCCTATCCAACCCCTCCCATTCTATGACTCTATGATACTCAGTCCCATTAATTTCCACGTCTGACATGTGGCTTATAACAATCAAGGATATCAAAATTACATTATGTTAACTATTTAGATACATCACATTTGTAAACTATGCTGGGTTTGCTCCCAAAGTTTCTTATTCCTCTCTTTGTGCTTTAAAACAGAGCAGATACTGGAAGCGGAGGGAAATGGTACAGAATTTGGAGCTGTGTTGGGGATTTGGGTGATCAGTTTGAATCAGCTCATTTCATCCTCCAACTCTGAACACCCCTTCCCTGGAACTCATTCCTCCCTTGTCTTTTCATTGATGGCAAACCAGCCTTAAACTTTTCCTGTGTTTCTTTTGGGTTCTCAGTCCTCACCTCAACCTCTTTATTTGTGTCCTCAGACCAAATCTCTGTAATTTGGAAGTTGTTTCAAGGCAGTCCAAACACTGGAGGTGATCCTAGAACTGTAGCTGTTGTGCTTGTGATAGAAATGCATGCCGGGTATGATCCTGGAAATGCTGGGAGGTTTCTTCTGCATGTCTCTGGGCAAGCTGTGCACAGGTGAGTCTTGTGAGGTGGAGGTCATTGTCTTCTCCCTAGTACCAAGTGACAGAATGAGAGAAAATGGCCTGAAACTGCCAGGGAGGTGTATTTTGCATATTAGGAAAATAATTATTTCCTGAAAGAGTGGTCAGGGATTGGAGCAGGCTGCCCAGGGAGGGGAAGTCATCATCCCTGGAGGTGTTTAAAATATGTGTGGACATGGCATGGTTTAATGGCCATGCTGGTGTTAGGTTGAAGTATGGACTTGATGATCTTAGAGATCTTTTTGAACAGAAACATTTTTGTGATCCAAAGCTCCTGGAAATGCTGGGAGGTTTGTCCTGCATGACACAGGACAGGCTGTACACATGTGAGTCTTGGCGGAACAAGTCTTTGGATGCCAAGACATTCAGGATTCAGTTTTTCCAGTTATTCTCTAATAATAAGGAATGAGAGGTGATTTAGGCTTGGTATCCATTTATAAGTAGACTTTACAGTGAGGGTTACAGAGCACTGGAACAGGCTGCCCAGAGGTCGTGGAGTCTCCTTCCCTGCAGACTTTCAAAACCTGCCTGGATGCATTCCTGTGTGGACTACCCTAGGTGCTCCTGCTTTGGCTGAGGGGGTTGGACTTGATGATCTCTGGAGGTCCCTTCCAACCTTTAACATTCTCTGATTCTCTGACTCTCTGAAGTCTGCGATATTTGCAATAAACAAACAGCCACACTGCCCTAAAGAGCGGGACTGCACCACTTCACCCTCCAGCTCCCTCGAAGCTGGTGAGAACCCTCTAATTTCATCCTACTTATTCCTGTGCTTTTACTTTTCCCTCAAGCAGTGGGGATAGCTGATGAAACCCATCATCCTTTGGTTGCTGTTTCTAATAAACACATATGGTGATGCATATACCAAGAACAACAGCGAGTAGCTATTGTTCAGCGCAGGGCCATATGTGGGCCGTCCAGCGGCTCAACAGCTGCAGCGTGAGTGCTCAGGAATGTTGATAGTCCAGAGAGAAAAGAATTTTTTTTTTTTTTTAATTTTTTTTTCAAGGACTCTGAGCCTCCCAAATAGCGTGTCTGCTTTACATACTGCTGTTGCCAAAACAACTTCTGAGCGTGGTGTGCCAAAAAGCATAGATGTGGTGTTAGTCACCGCAGAAGTTTATAAGGTGATTAAAATGGTTAGCAATTGCAGTGCAGAGGCTGAGAAATTAGCTGCAACCATGTTCAAGGGAGCTTTGCAAGTGAAAAAGGAAAAAAAAAAATCACCCAACCAAATCAAACCTGCCATATGAAGAAAAGCTGAGAGACCTGGGCTTGTTCAGCCTTCAGAAGAGAAGGCTTAGGGGAGACCTTATGACCACAAGCCAGTACATGAAAGGTGGCTACCAAGGCAATGGAGACTCCTTCTTTACAACAAGTCACATGGAAAAGACAAGGAGTGATGGGTACAAGTTACTCCTGGGGAGATTCCAACTGGTCTCCAGAAGAAAATGTTTCACCATGAGAACAGTTAGAGATTGGAATCATCTCCCAGGGAAAGTACTGGATTTCCCCACACTGGCCAGTTATAAGACTTGACTTGACAGGGTGCTGAGCAAACTCATTTGAACTCGATTATTATCTGGAAATGTTGGACCAGATGCTCCTTGAGGTCCCATCCTACCTGTGATATATATATAAATATTTTGTATGTACTTACAAATATATGGAACAAAAATAGAATTGGGTAGATTAGTATTGGATGTTAGGAAGAAGTTCTTCCCCATGAGGGTGGTGAGACACTGGAACAGTTTGCCCAGGGAGGTGGTAGAAGTCCCATCCCTGGAGGTTTTTAAGGCCAGTCTGGATGTGTCTGTCAGCAACCTGATGTAGTGTGAGGTGTCCCTGCCCATGGCAGGGGGGTTGGAACTAGATGATCCTTGAGGTGCCTTCCAACCCTAACAATTCTATGATTCTATATGTACCTGTATGTGTGTGTTTGTACAGCTAGTGCTTTTTTCTTAACTTTAGGAACTCAGGCACTTGCACACTGAGTCCTTCACATACTAAAATCTTTGACCCCAGCACTAATCCATATTTATTTTTGTCCCGTTGTGCGAGGTTGAAAGGCAGGCGATTTACCAACAGCTTGCTCTCAGTTAGCTACATTTCCCTCCGGCCTCCTACAGCTCTGATTAGGCTGGATGCTGCATTCTTGAGTGATGCATAGGCAGCCCAAACGTGATGGTCGGGATGCCTTGTGTACATCTGTGTTTCTAACACTCTTCTTTGCCTGCTTCCATATTTACAGAGCAACCTGACTGCAAATGAGCAGCCCATCTGTACAGCTTCATTCTCCACCCGCCTGCTTTGGGGGAGAGAAGGAGGGAAAAGAGAAATAAAACTTAAAAGCAAGCAACATTTTTGCAAATTTGGACAAACACAGGCAGGCAAGCATATCTTTTTTATTTAAGCACTTGAATAATTCAACTGATTTTTCATGTGTGTGTGTGTGAGAGGGAGATGCTGAGTACCTACTGTAAATACAAGGAATGAGAGCGAAAAATTGTAAAGGATCCAAAAATCAACGACTTCCACATGTCTCCAAGCATGGGTTTTAGCAGTCTGATTTAAATATCAAAGTATGAATGGTTTGGGTCAGTGTTTCTAACACATGTTGAGAAGTCCTGGGCCTTGTACTCCTTTTGCATACAGACCCCTCACACACATCATAGAATCATAGAATCTTAGAATCAACCAGGTTGGGAAAGACGTCAGAGATTCTCAAATCCAACCTATTACCTAATGCCTAACACCTCCTGACAACTAAACCATGGCTCCAAGGGCCACGACCAATCGTTTTTGAACACCTCCAGGGATGGTGAATCCACCACCTCCCTGGGCAGCACATTCCAATGACCAGTGACTCTTTCTGGGAAGAACTTTCTCTTCACCTCGAGCCTAAACTTCCCCTGGTGCAGCTTGAGACTGTGTCCTCTTGATCTGGTTCTGATTGTCTGAGAGAAGAGACCAACCCCCACCTGGCTACAACCTCCTTTCAGGTAGTTGTAGAGAGCAATAAGGTCTCCCCTGAGCCTCCTCTTCTCCAGGCTAAACAACCCCCATCATCTTCACAGCACACAAAAAACCTGCAGAATGGCTCATGATTTGAGTAACTCTGAGAGGAGGTTGTAGTGAGGTGGGTGTTAGTCTCTTTCCCCAAGTAACTAGAATAGAATAGAATGAGAGGCTGGATATAAGAAGAAACTTTTCACAGAAAGGGTTCTCAAACCCAGGAACAATATCCCCAGGGTGGGGGAGCCTGCAGGTGTAGAGATGGCACTTCAGGACATGGTTTAGTGGGCATGGTGGTGGTGAATTGACAGCTGTACTTGACCTTCAAGATCATGAAGTCCAACCGTTCTCTAACTCTACCAAGTCTGGTGCTAAACTATGTTCCTCAGCACCACATCTTTTAAATATTGGCATGGGAAAATTCCAGAGGTAGATTCAGATTCAGATTGGATGTTAGGAAGTTCTTCCCCATGAGGGTGGTGAGACACTGGAACAGGTTGCCCAGGGAGGTGGTAGAAGCCTCATCCCTGGAGGTTTTTAAGGCCAGTCTGGATGTGGCTGTGAGCAATCTGGTCTAGTGTGAGGTGTTCCTGCCCATGGCAGGGGGTTGGAACTAGATGATCTTTGAGGTCCCTTCTGACCTTAACAATTCTATGATTCTATGATTCCAGAGGTCAAGATTTTCCACCTCCAGGGAAAATCAACTGAAATGGAATTAAAAATGGAGTTCAGTTTCTCACACTCTTCCAGCATTTTTATCTGCTTTTATGTATTTCAGTACATTCACAGATAATGCTGAAAAAAAAAATGATAGTGTAATAATCCACCTCTCAAGCTTGGTTTGGTGCCCAGCTTCAGGATGCTGCCTTCAGGGTGAAGCAGAGTGACAGGGGTGTGAACTGAAGCTGCCATCCTCCGTGCTTGAATAGGACCAACAGCAAGTGGGAATCCATCAAATTTATGTCCTCTCTTCCTATTGCTTTCCCATGAAAAATCTTTTTTTCTGGCAAAGCCATGGATAAAACAGATGTGGCTAAAGGGAGGATAAGTGAATTTAATAAATGTTTATAAATATCTGAGGACTGGGTGTCAAGAGGGAGTGGGACAGGCTCTGCTCAGTTGCACTCTGTGATAGAACAAGGGGCAATGGATGTAAACTACAGCACAGGAGGTTCCACCTCAACATAAGGAGGAAATTCTTCACTGTGAAGGTCACAGAGCACTGGAACAGGCTGCCCAGAGGGATTGTGGTGTCTCATTCCCTGGAGATTTTCAAGACCCATCTGGATGTGTTCCTGTGCAACCTGTGCTAGATTCTATGGTCCTGCTCTGGCAGCGGGGTTGGACTCAATGATCTTCAGAGGTCCCTTCCAATCTCTAACATCCTGTGATCCTATGAAAAAGCAGGGAATCATCTTGTCCATTTGGAGGGGAGATAAAATGTCTGCAGCCTAGCTTTCTTCCTGCCTTGGTCACCACAGTGCCTGGGAGAGTCATGGCAGGGCCCTGAAAAAACCCATAAGTAGGGTAAGAATCCTGTTGTACCACTCCTGGAGAACCAATATTGACAGCTGTGAGGATGAAGAATATGAGGCTGGCTGTCCGAGTGCTCTGAGCTCAGGAGGGGTTTGAAGGAATGCAAGCTGGGGTTACATAAAAACACTGACTCATGCTGAGAAATCACGAGTTTTGAAAGATTCAGCTGAGGAAGCTGCACATCGCTCACAAGTCAACAGGAACTGGGAGATTCTGGGGACCTCTGAAAAGCAGGTCTTGCTATGGAGCTTTTATTTATAATTTTTTTTACTCAGGAAAATATCCAACCAGCCAGCCAACAAAGCCTCAGCCACATATATCTGTCACTGGGGAAAATATCTGGCTCTTTCCTATTTCAAGGAAAGTTGTTGTGGGCATTGTGTAGAATCATAGAATCATTAAGGTTGAAAAAGACCTCTAAGACCACTTAGGCTTTTTAGTCTGGAGAAGAGAAGACTGAGAGGGGATTTAACAAATGTTTATAAATATCTGAAGGCTGGGTGTCAAGAGGGAGGGGACAGGCTCTGCTCAGTTGCACCCTGTGATAGGACAAGGGGTAATGGATGTAAACTACAGCACAGGAGGTTCCATCTCAACATGCGGAGGAACTTCTTCACAATGAGGGTCACAGAGCACTGGAACAGGCTGCCCAGGGAGGTTGTGGAGTTTTCTGCTCCAGGGGCTTTCAAGACCCATCTGGATGTGTTCCTGTGTGACCTGTGCTAGTATTATATGGTCTTGCTCTGGCAAGGGAGGGGTTGGACTTGATGATCTTTGAAGGTCTCTTCTAACCCCTAACATCCTATGATCCTGTGATCATCAACTCCAACTGTCAACCCAACACACTCATGCCCACTAAACCATGCCAAGAAGTGCCATCTTTCCAGGCTTTTTGAAAACCTCCAGGGATAGTGACTCTACCACCTCCCTGGGCAGCCTGTTCCAATGCTTGACCAAATGCTTTGCAATATTTAGAGGAAACTATGCAGGAAGGTGAAGATCAAGTGAGAGAGAACATGCAGCAGTCGGCTCCAGTAACCTACTTAGATGCATCTTCGAAACAGCCCAGTGTGTCATCTGCTGCTTTGGCTGCTGTAACTGTGTGCTGGCACTCTGCAGATCTTGGGCATGGAATGCCTTTCTTAGAAAAAAAGATGAGATGTTTCATAGAATAGAATAGAATAGAATAGAATAGAATAGAATAGAATAGAATAGAATAGAATAGAATAGAATAGAATAGAATAGAATAGAATAGAATAGAATAGAAGGAACTTCATGTATTCAAGTTTCTACCCATTACCCTTTGTCCTATCACTGGACACCACTGAAAAAAGACTGGCTCCATCCTCTTGATGCAAACCCTCTAAATATTTATAAATTATAAACATTTATGAGATCCCCTCTCAGTCTTCTCTCCTGTTCCAGTCTCCTTGTTATCTTTATAGCCCTTTTCTGTACCCTCTCCAGCACATCCCTGTCATTCTTTCTCCAGGGAGCCCAGAACTGGACACAATATTCCAGATGTGGCCTCATCAGGACAGAGTAGAGAGGAAGGACAACCTCCCTCAACCTTCTGGCCATACTCATTACAGGATGGCATGGTATATCTAAAGGTTACTGAGAGTTCTGTGGTAAGTCATGTTGGAACTGCACAGTCATATGAAATACTTCTTAAGCCTGATCTAATTGGGAATGTCCCTGCTTATTGCAGGGTGGAGGCGGGGAGGGGGAAGGGCAGGGAGGATTGGACTAGATGACCTCTGGAGATCCCTTCCAACACAGTTCTATGATTCCATGTGTCTATGATTCTATGATTGAGTCTATAAGTCTATGATTCCATGATTCTATGAATGTATGATCCTGTGAGTTCTGGGCTGGGAGTGGCTGGAGAGCAGACAGGTAGAAAGAGACCTGGGGGTACTGGTTGATAGTAGGCTTAACATGAGCCAGCAGTGTGCCCAGGTGGCCAAGAAGGCCAATGGCATCCTGGCCTGCATCTGGGCTCCTCAATTTAAGAAGGACATTGAAATATCGAACATGTCCAGAGAAGAGCATTGAGGCTGGGGAGAGGTCTTGAGCACAAGCCCTATGAGGAGAGGCTGAGGGAGCTGGGCTTGTTTAGCCTGGAGAAGAGGAGGCTCAGGGGAGACCTTATTGCTCTCTACAACTACCTGAAGGGAGGTTGTAGCCAGGTGGGGGTTGGTCTCTTCTCTCAGACAACCAGAACCAGATCAAGAGGACACAGTCTCAAGCTGCACCAGGGGAAGTTTAGGCTCGAGGTGAAGAGAAAGTTCTTCCCAGAAAGAGTCACTGGTCATTGGAATGTGCTGCCCAGGGAGGTGGTGGATTCACCATCCCTGGAGGTGTTCAAAAAGGATTGGTCATGGCCCTTGGAGCCATGGTTTAGTTGTCAGGAGGTGTTAGGTATTAGGTAATAGGTTGGACTTGATGATCCCTGAGGTCTTTTTGAACCTGGTTGATTCTATGAGTCTATGAGTCTATGTGTCTATGTGTCTAGCTTAATAGGTAGGCATGTACGAAAGCAGCGAGATCTTCAAGGTATCTTCCACCCAAACCAATTCTATGATTCTATGAAGAGCATCCATGATGTTTTAATAGGCTTTTATTAGTTCCTACTTTCCTTGTAATCTTGTTTTACAGTATGTGCATTCAATGTGTTTGTGTCTGTGCTCTTCACACACACATCGCAGGATGCCAAAACATCCTTCTGCTTCCTCGTTTCCAACCACTTAGGCAGCCACTTGAATGCTTTCCAAATCTTGTTAAAAACCAGAAACAATGCTGTCACTGCTGCTGCTTCTTCTTATTGTCAGAGTGTGCAAAAAGGGAGAGGGCAGTGAACACCTCCAGGGATGGTGACTACACCACCTCCCTGGGCAGCACATTCCAGTGGCAAATTACTCTTTCTGGGAAGAACTTTCTCCTCACCTCAAGCCTAAACTTCCCCTGCACAGCTTGAGACTGTGTCCTCTTGTTCTGTCGCTGGTTGCCTGGGAAGACAATGATGAGGACTGGAACATCCACCTTACAAGGAAAGGCTAAGAGAGCTGGGTCTCCTTAGCCTGGAGGAGTCTGAGAGGAGATCTCACTAATGTTGATCAATATCTAAAGGGTGAGTGTGAGGAGGATGAAGCCAGACTTTTCCCAGTGGTGTCCTGTGTCAGAAAGAAAGGGTAATGGGCACAAACTAGAACCTAGGATGTTCTATGTAAACAAAAGGAAATAAATTCTCCACTTTGAGGGTGGCAGAGCACTCAGACAGGCTGCCCAGGGAGGTTGTGGTGTCTCCTTCTCGGAAGGCATTCCCACGTCACCTGGATGTGTTCCTATGTGATTTATATTGGACTAGATGATATCTTCTGTGATTCTCTGATTTTGACTAGAGCCTGGAAGCTGTGGTGTTATAAAATACAAAAAAGGTCACTATTAATAAGTATTAATTATCTGGATGCTCATGACCAGAAGGAGCAGGGGAGGATCTTTTCCCTTGGATTGCTCTTGCAGATGTGGATTCTCTGCTGCCTACACAGTTGAGTTCATCCCATTGTTATCACGGGAGGCAGACATGGTTGCCTTGGTTCCCTGTTTCCATGGGGTGGGAACATCTGCTCAGTTTGACTGCAGCCACCCAATGGTTTAAAAGTGTGTGTCAACATCCACACACCCCTACATCCAACGCAGCTCGTGATGAGTAACCAGCCCCATGGCCTAGAGAAACCTAGATAAAAATATTGCCTGTGGAGGCTTATGTTCTGTGTGAGTAAAATGACTGCAAGGCTCCCACTGCCTCCTGAGATGGGTCAGGATTGCAAACTGGATTATGGAACTTGCCAAGGAGTCGTGAGGCAGCCAGGGCTGGCTGCCTACGTGACAGCCCACATTTGTCCGTGGTCAGCAAAAAAGGCTGGACTGATAACATTTATCAGATTGCTTACTTGGCATCTCCCCCACAAGCTGAATAACTTGTTTTACAGGGTGGTTTGTTTGGGTGTGGTTTTTTTTTTCCACAGTTGACAGACTAGACATAGCACTTGCTAGTAGAATCACAGAAGTGGTCCTTGGGTGAGTCTTAGGAGAAAGTTTGAGGTCAAATGCTAGGTTTTTCAGTGGAGCAACATCTTTTGGCCCAACCAGCCACATACTGAGGAGAACATGGCCACATGCCAAGACTTCTGCTCATAGTGCCTCCTTGCACACATGGCCTCTAGGAAACATACAGCAGGTAAGAGCTATCCAAACCAAGGGGCAGGACTGCATCTCTTGGAGGGGTCTGATGATGTGGCAGACCACAGAGCCTTCCACCCTGTTGCCAGACTGCAGTATAAGAGCCACTTCAAATGGAGAAAAAGCAGGTGAGGAGCTGTCATGGGCTGGTCTCTCCTAGAGACAGCAAGCCTCAGCTCTAGCCCTCAGAATCACAGAATGTTAGGAGCTGGAAGTGACCTCAAAAGATCATCGAGTACTACCCCCTGCCAGAGCAGGATCACCTATACCAGGTGACACAGGAACTCATCCAGGCAGGTCTTGAATATCTCTAGAGAGGAAGACTCCACAACCCCTCTGGGCAGCCTGTTCCAGTGTGCTGTCACCCTCACAATCTAATAATTCTTCCTCCTGTCTCCATGGAACTTCCTGTGCCTCAATTTCCACCCATTGCCCCTTGTCCTATCATTGGGCATCACCAAGCAAAGCTTGACTCCACCCTTTTGGCACTCACCCTTTACATATTTATAACCATGAATGAGGTCCCCCCTTAGTCTCCTTCTCTCAGAGACCCAGCTCTCTCATTCTCTCCTCATAAGGAAGATGTTCCATGCCCTTCATCATTTTTGTGGCTCTGGGCTGGACTCTTTCAAGCAGTTCCCTGAGGTCCTTCTTGAATTTGGGGGCCCACAACTGGACGCAATATTCCAGATGTGGCCTCACCAGGGCAGAGCAGAGAGGGAGGAGAACCTGTCTCGATCCATTGAGCACAGCCCTTCTAATCCACCCCAGGATGCCATCGGCTTCCTTGGCCACAGGAGCACATTGCTGGCTCATGGCCAACCTTCCATCCACTAGGTCCTTTTTCCCTTCACTGCTCTCCTGCAGGTCAGTCCCCAACCTATACTGGTCCATGGAGTTGCTCTTTCCCAGGTGCAAGACTCTACACTTGCCTTGTTGAACTGTCCGTTAACTCTCCAGACAGTCCAAGTCCTGCTGAATGGCAGCACAACCCTCTGGTGTGTCAGCCACTCCACCCAGCTTGCTGTCATCAACAAGCTTGCTGACAGTGCTCTCTGTGCCCTCATTCAGGTTGTTGATGAATATATTGAACAGCACTTGGTCCCAGTACTGACCCCCGAGGGACTCCGCTAGTTACAGGCTTCCAACTAGACTCCGTCCCATTGACCACAACTCTCTGACATCTTTCCATCAACTCAGGATAGCATGACTTCGGTTTTGTAGAGGGCATGGCTGGCTTGATGTCATGGGTTGGGTCTTGCTCCCCCAAAAGCAAAGGACATGAATAAGCCTCTGTTATTATCAGATTGTGCACAGTGCAGGAAGGATAGAGGACAAGTTATGCAGGCTCATGTTAAATTGCATTTTTCAAATGAGTGGTGGTTTTTTGGTTTGCTTTGGTGGGTTTTGTTGGGGGGGTTGTTGGTTTGGTTTGGTTTTTTGTGGGAGAGCAACAACTCTCTGTATCTCAAGACTGCAGTACTCTTGGAAAGTGAAGTCTGTATGGTAATAGTGACGGTGGGGGAGAAAAAATTTCTCTTTCACGTGACAACATGGTGCATAAACACAACACAGCTCAGGGCCCATCTTCCTTTCACCCATAAGATGTTTGTGTAAGCTCAGAAAAGTCCAGGATATTTTCTGCCCCACCCCTCCCACCCAAGAAACATAATCCAGACTTTATATCGGATGCTTTATGGGAGTTTATTGGAACATCCAACAGGGTTCATGTAGTGTGTCATAAGGTAAAGCCTGTTCATTGGTGATTTACAAGCAGTGTGTGCTGGTAGTACTGTAATTTATAGACCACAGATGGTCAGGGAGTGCCCCTGCTGACTTGTAGCTGAATAAGAAGCTGAGCCCTGTGTGTCATCTGCTGTGGGTACCTACGGCTCACTTCCCCAAATTAGTGCTGATCTGCCTTCAAACCCAGGTCCCAAGACCTCTGCCTTGCAAACCAGCACTGTTTGGAGAGGGGAAAGGCTACAAATCATTATGGTGGGGTGGGAAAAAAAAACCCAATGGACTAACTTATGACAAAAAACAGTGTTACTTCAATGCTATTCCAGGTTTTATTTCCCCCTTTTCAAGGGAACTTCACTTGATAGGTTTTTGTCGCTTGTTAAATAGAGAGTGAAGATGCCAACCCTCCTTTTCATACACTGATCTAAGACAAATGTCTCCTCTACAAAAATTTATCTATATTCATACATCTTCCTGGTAATGACCCCTAAGATAGATCCTATCATTCTACCCTCTTAGGTAATTGCTCTTTAATTGCATTTTACTGTGATTTTCTTTCTTACACCAAGTTGGTCAGGCATTGGAACAGGCTATACCTCAAATATTTTGTTCAGTTTTGGGGCCCTCACTACAAGAAGGATGTTGAGTTGCTGGAGTGTGTCCAGAGAAGGGCAGCAAAGCTGGGGAAGGGTCTGAAGAACAGAAGAGCAGTTGAGAAAAGTGGGGTGGTTTGGTCAGGAGAAAAGGAGTCTGAGAGGAGACCTTCTTGTTCTCTACAACTCCTGAAAGAAGGTTGTGGTGAGATGGGTGTTGGTCTCCTCTCCCTAGTATCAAGTAACAAGACAGGAGCAAATGGCCTCAGTTGCATCAGAGGTGATTTAGGCTGGATATTAGAAGAAAATTCTTTAGTGCAAGAAGAGGCTGTGCAGAGAGGTGGTGCAGTCACCATCCCTGGAGGTGTTCAGAAAAACCAGTAGACATGGCACTTCAGGACATGGTGGTGGTGTTGGGTTGATGGCTGGACTTGATGATCTCAGAGGTCTTTATATAGTACTACAAATTATATATAGTTATATATATAAAAATTACATAATTTATAGAATTATATAATTCTATAAAGCAGACAATTGTTTTTTTTCTCAGTAGCAAAGTTGTTTGTTAATGTCATTACAGATATGAAGGAACTCTTGCGACTGCAGAAAAGGGGGTTAAAAAACCTGTAGGCATGGAACTTCTTGACATGGTGCAATGGCCATGGTGGTGGCAGGTTCTGTTTGGACTCAACAAGCTTGCAAGTCTTTGCTGACTGAAACAATGTTATGATTCTATATTTTTACTTAATCTTTCCTTCTTTAAACCTTACTAAATAATTCCCTTTCTTGTGTCACCTCTTTACTGATCCCCAAGGGATTTCCTCCCAATGAATGCACAAGGCAGAGGGAGGAGCAGGGCTGACGACAAGCCCCACCCAAGTCTTCAGGAGATTTACTTTTCTAGCCAGGGGATTGGGTCCCTTTTTGCCTTTTTTTCCCTCTGGTGGACAAAGTTCATCACATGGCCTCATATTTCTTCCAGGCATGTTTTTATCTTGCAGCATGTGGCCTTGTTCTGCCTGCAAAAATACCACAGTTGTCTCCAACAAGATCTGGCAGCCTTTGGAGGGACGTGCTCAATACAGGGCTGCCTGGTACTTGGCTTTCCCCTCTGCAGCAAGGTCATGCATTTTAACAAGGAAGGGCTGGTCCCCTTTTTACAGGACATTGATTATGTTTTGTTAAAATGGGCTTTGAGGTCAGCTGACCCTTCCCCAGTAGGACATTTTAGGTTTGGGGTTTTTTTTTTCTGCCTGGACCACACTTGACACCTGTTGGCAAACACTGCTGCAAATGCCACTGTGAGAAACCTGCATCTGAGCTCAATCCTAAGTGGATTGGTTTTGGTTGGGGTTTTATTTTTCCCAAGAGGAAAGACAGAAGATTATTTGGTGGCTTCTTTAGTTAATAAAAAGGAAAGAAAAAAAAGGCAAACAAAACCCAATTTTGTTTTTCCTTATCATGATGGGGGGGGGAGGCATGAAAAAAATCCACTCTATAGACAAAAGAAGCACAAGGAGAGCTGTAATGGAAATAAAATTGACAGCCTCTCAAAACTCAGGTGGCACTTTCCCTTCCCAGTTAATTACAGTTTTAATTACATGGCTTCTTGTGACTCCTTGATACCTAATAAACTAGACTCTGCGGGGCAGCAAAGTTGAGTTTTGCTTGAACTGCAGGTGTAAGGCTCAGCGTGAAACATAAATCAACTTCTTAAACGTGTTCCCAGGGTGTGTTCAGGCTTTTTCTTCCTATTTGCTTGTAAGAATCACATCTTTTCACCATTGTTGGAGGGGTGGGGGGAGGGGGAAAGAGGAAAAAAAGGAAAAGATTGAAGCTACAATGCAATGAGTATTAGCTTTGGCTCTTTGGATATTAAAATCTCCTTTTAGTAGGGGGAAGAAAAGCCTCAAATATCATACATTTTAAAGGCATGATGCGTTAGACCCTGCATTATAGTTTGTTTTGGTTTCAGTAGGGGTGCATAAGATATAAGAGGAAGGTGCTTTGGGAGCATGAAAATGAGGGGAGGTAGGTATGTGGGAAACAGAGACATTCAGTCTATAGGAGCTGCCCTTCTGAAGGGCAAACGGAGAGTCTGTCTATTCTTCCGGTGTTATGCCATGGGAAACTGTGGTCCACACAGGTTCAAGTGCATTGAGTGCATTAAGAAGAATATGGCCAGCAAGTCTCCTGCCCCTCTGTTATGACCTGGCGAGACCACATCTGGATTATTGTATCCAGTTCTGGGTGCCTCAGTTCAAGAGGCACAGGCAACTATTGGAGTGAGTCCAAAGGAGGGCCATAAAGATGCTGAGGGGACTGGAGCATCTCTGTGACAAGGAGAGGCTGAGAGACACTGGGCTTTCTAACCTGGAATAACTGAGAGGGGATGTTCTCAATGCATATAAATATCTAGAGCGTGGAAGTCAACAGAATGGGTCTGGGCTTTTTCCAGGGGTGGCCAGTGATAGGACAAGGGGCAGTGGGTGCAAACTAGAGCACAGGGGGTTTCACTTGAACTTAAGGAAAAACTTCATTACTGCAAGGGTGCAGAGCACTGGACCAGGCTGCCCAGAGAGGTTGTTGCATCAGAAATGTGAAAATCAAGGGCAGATGGAGATACTTAACATGCCGTTTTTCTAGATCTTTATATACCCACACTATATAATATATATTGACATTTTCATGTTGCTTGGTCTACACAGGTGTCATCCTGACATGGGCTTCCATGCCAGCCCTTGTCCTGGAGGACATCAGTGCCATGAAGCCCAGGTGCTTTGCAGCCTAGATCATGAAACCAAAACATTTACACCTCAGATAGTCTTGGTGGGTTGAAATTTCCACACACCCCCAAAAATTAACTTTGCCAGAACAGCTCAGTTGGAAGCAAATGAAAGCTGTATTTACAAGCAAAACTACAATCTGCAATGGAATGCAATGAATATGTACAAATATACAATAGTTAGAGTATTTGCAGATATTTACAATTAATAAGAGACACAAGGACTCCCCTGGTCAAAGACCAGGGGGAGATATTAGCTTCTTCCTCCTTGCCTTTCCCTTACCCCCTGTACAAAAGGGAAAAGAGAAAGGAGCAGAGGGACATTAGACTTAGCCATAACAATAGAGCCAAGGTCAAACAGAAGCAAGTTAGTATCTCTCCCAGAGTGAAGAAGCAAGAAGAGAAGAGAGATTGATTGGTTCAAACCAGTTTAAGTCCCTTATCTCTTCCAATGGGATTTGTTAATTATTATCATCCTTATTTTCCTTTTTACACAAAATAGTGATTTATTTACATTTTACTACATTTCTGTTCAAGATCTGTGAACAAAATTGAAAGGTATAGCCTAAAACTATCACAATAGCGGAATCATAGAACCATAGAATTGTTTCAGTTGGAAAAGACCTGTAAGACCATTAAGTCCAATCATTAATCTAACACCACTATGGCCATTAAACCATGTCCTGAACTGCCATGTCCACATATTTCTTGAACACCTCCAGAGATGGTGACTCAACCACCTCACTGGGCAACCAATTCCAATGCCTGACAGCTCAGTATCTTTAAATATTGCTGTTAACTCTGACTATTAACCCCAACCTTACAGCCAAGTGAGAATTTGCAAGAGGAGAAAAAGAACTCCTTTTCCTGTCTTCCTCCCAGGTAAGGTCATCTCATCTTTTTCAATCAGTCTTGGTTTTATTTTGAAAGCGAAAGCCCACAAAGAGACAATTATAGAGTTTCATGTAGATTTATATATGATTTTACCAGAGTAGGAAGGTAGGATACAATTAAGGGATCTTGGGAAGGAAAGGAACAGGAGTTTAAAAATGAAAAGAAGTTCAAATAACTTTTTTTTTTTAATTAATATCTTGAATTCCAACATTCCAAGTGGTGTTGGGAGTGTGGAGAAGAAAAGGAAGGGGGGGAAAATCAAATACCCAAACAGGTTTTAGTTCACAACCAAGAAATCATAGAATCATTAAAGTTGGAAAAGACCCTAGGATCATCAAGTCCACCTGTCAAGCTACCACCACCATGCCCATTAAACCATGCAGGACTTTATAGGGTGTCAGGTAATGATAGGACTAGGGGGAATGGGGAAAAATTAGAAATGGGTAGATTCAGATTGGACATTAGGAAGGAGTTCTTCCCCATGAGGGTGGTGAGACACTGGCACAGGTTGCCCAGGGAGGTGGTGGAAGCCTCATCTCTGAAGGTTTTTAAGGCCACGCTGGATGTGGCTCTGAGCAACCTGATGTATTGTGAGGTGTCCCTGCTCATGGCAGGGGGTTGGAACTGGAAGAACCTTAAGGTCCCTTCCGACCCTAACAATTCTATGATTCTATGAAGTGCCCTATATACACATTTTTTGAACACCCCCAGAGACAGTGACTCCACCAGATCCCTGGGGAGCCTGTTCCAATGCCCATTTATAACACTGACCATGAAGTAAAACTTCCCATCTGAAATAGAGCTCTCATTTTGTTTCCTTTCAATAGATCATGTGGGAGCTTTTGGACAAGGAGCGGGAAAAAATTGTGTGTGTGTGTCAGTGTGGCAGAGAGGACACTTGTTTTGGTGTGTATTGAGCTGTCTGTGCCTAGGAGTGCAGAGGTCCACCAACTTGTTGGGAATGTAACCACAGAGAGTGAATGGAGAAAATTGCAGCTGTTCAGCTGGAAAGCTGCAAAGAGATGTTGAGGAGCATCCTAAAGTGAGGGCAGGGGTGGCATCGGTGTTAGCATGCGTTAAACCATGTAACAGTGACCCATATGACAAAGGGGTCTGAATCTTTTCAACGGAGTTCCAACTTGAAAGAGGCTTGAGAAGTTTTTCAGGCAGAACTTTTGTGGTCTTCTGAAACACAAATGACCATTTTTCATTCTACAGGGAAAGTCTGTCTGCAGAAAGGAGGGCAAAAGGCAGCCAACCTCAGCCCCAGCCTCCTGGTTTGTTCTCCTGAGCCAGACAGAGGAAGCATTATGGTGTGGGCAGTTTAGTTCTTCCCCAGGTGTCAGCAAATTGGGCTTCAATAATGGTGTGACAGTTCATGAAAGAATATTAGCCACAAAGTGGATCCCATTGGGAAGGAAGCTTGAAAGAGGTTTTTCTTACTACACTTGCCACCAGGTTTGAGAAACTGGTGCACATTGGTACAAACCTGCCTGAGGACAGAAGAGATCAGAGACTAGAGATTTCTCCCTGACTTGAGGCAGCCCCACTGAGGGGGGATAAACTTAGCTGAGCAGGGTTGTATCTCCCCACATCATGCTGGGATGGGGTGCATGGGGCTTTGGAGAAGCAGCAAATGACAGGGACTCATGTTAAGAAGACTCCATGCATGGCCATGCCTCTGCAAGGGGTGGATAGAGAAAGAGTGATGGAAGAAGCAGCAACGTCATCCTCATGGCTGGGGGAGCAGTTGTCTATGCCTTGGCATGAGCAGGATCACCAGCACCCAGGGCCCTCAGCTGCTGTTCTGGGCTCTCAGACCTATTGCTTGTGTCCTTATATTAGACATGGTGTGGGGTGACATGGGGCATGGTGTTGCAGAGACTTGCATTTCCACAGTCCTGTTTGGGACACCATTCACTTGAACAGCATGAAGGAGCAAGATTAACTTGCAACAAAAGCTGGTGAGACACAAAAGACGGCAAATAAAATGCCTAGGGAAAAAATGGAATCTGCTCACTCGGCCTGTGCTATTTAGCTGTAAAATGTTATGGCTCACTGCAAGGTGAAATGTCCAGCTGCAAGGCAGGCATCAGTGGTTTGTTGGTGTTTTTCTTCTAGGTTCTTACATCTTGTCATTAAGGGAGAAAAGCAGTTTCCAGGAAAATGAATATACAGAATTAAGCAGGTTGGAAAAGACCTTCAAGATCATCAAGTCAACACCATCTAATCAACTAAACCATGGCACTAAGTGCCTCATCCAGTCTCTTTGTAAACACCTCCAGTGATGGGGACTCCACCACCTTCCTGGGCAGTCCATTCCAATGGCCAATCTCTCCTTCTGTGAAGAATTTCTTCCTAACATCCAGCCCAAACCTCCCCTGGAGCAGCTTGAGACTGTGTCCTCTTGTTCTGTCACAGGTTGCCTGGAAGAAGAGACCAATCCCAACCTGACTGCAACATCACTTCATGTAGATGTAGATGTCAATAAGGTCTACTCCAAGCTTTCTCTTGTCCAGGCTAAACACCCCCACTCCCTCAGCCACTCCTCATAGTGTTATGCTCCAAACCTCTCCCCAGCTTTGTTGCCCTTTTCTGGACACATTCCACCAAGTCAACATCTTTCCTAAACTGAGGGGCCCAGAACTGGACACAGTACTTGAGGTGGGATCTTGAAGATCCCTCTTTGTGGCTAGCTTAAAGCTGGGCTGGAGTAGGCATCAGAGCAATGGAAAAAATGCTCTGAGTGATGGTCACGTAACCCACCTCAGAGCAACTGAAGAGCACAGTCAGCAGTGCTCCTACCAGTGGTAAACACTGCAGATCTGGTGCCTTAGGGGGTCTCTTATTTTCTGGCTACCCAAGTCTATCTGTTTTTTAAACCAGCTCAGGGTTTTTTTTTAAGCTGGTCCCTCACTAACTTGATCTGAGCTCACCTTAACAATCCTGGTTTTCAGTTTTTAAGGGAAATATGACTTATGATTTACTAGATAGCTGTGGGGAGCCTAATGTAATAAAAGTCTGACCTGTGTGATACATATGGGCTACTGCATTATAAATATTTAACAAGTTATATGGAAAAAGAAAGTATTTGGGTTACAGAAATTATTTTAAAGCAACTAAGTAAACACAAAGAAGGTTAAAGTGTCTAGCTCTATATGACATAAAGGCTAAAGCAAACCAGATCTCTTTTCTAGGTACATTTTCCATGTACAGCAGTAACTGGGCTGCATGAAAATAAGGGAAGTATTTAAAGACAGGCAAAAAAATACCCAAAAAAACCAAGAAAAAAAAATAGACATCTAAAGCATTTGGTTGGCATTGATAACAATCATTTCAAAAAGCCCTGGAACATTTAAAGAGAATTAAAAAGGATTTTGCTGGAATCAAAGGGAGAGCACTTTCCATGGCTGGCCGTGTATTTGGGCATCTACAAACTGATTACATCAGAGTGAGCAGACCAGCCTTGATCATCCAGGACCTTTAAAAATCAGAAGAAAAGGGTTTTCCTGTTTGGGCTCTATTTTTTCTCACTCACACATCTTATGGCTTTCATTCTTCTGCCTGCTTGATGGAGAAGGAACATTTATTTTGGCACAGAGGCTTGCGGAGCTCTTTGAAAGGCCCTCTGGGTCAAGCAGCTCCAGCATACACCGAACCCACAGGGCTGAGTAAACCTGGAAATATTTAGATTTACCTCGGGAATCACTCTGGGAGTTGGCTTTAGGTATTTTTTTTTCCTTCATCCTAACTGAAATTTTGTGTGGAAAGAAGTGGGTACCTCCAAGCTTAACTTCCATATCCGCTGTGATGCAGCCAGAGCTCCTGGCTCGCAGACTCGCCAGGCTGCCATTCCTTCAGCAATGCCAATCCCATAACCAGCTCTCCTGCTGTGCCAGCCAAAAAAGGCTCTTATGAGGACTTTACCATTGCAGGTTCTCTACCCATGGTGTCAGACAGAAGAGAGAGGGCACTCAAGCCCTGCTACATCCTGGCTTGCCCTATTCTCCTTAACGGTGGAGATGTTGACTGTCTTGGCTCCTTGTTCCCATGCCCGAGCCAGCTGGGAGGGTGCTTTGCTCAATCATCCCACATCAAGGGTGTGTTTCTGTTTTGGGGAGGAAAAAAGTCTTAGGAGGGGAGTGTGGCAAAACTTTGGAGCAAACCTTAAGCCCCCTGATGCCGTAAGGGACATCTCCCCATGCTTCCACCACGGGAGGACACTCACCAGTCACCCAGGAGCTCGTTTGGCTTGTGAAGCCTGCTGAAAACAGTTTCCACTTTAAGTGAGGGTGGAGGGGCTGTTCTTTTTCCCTTTTTAATCCTTTGGGTTTTATTTTTTTTAGCTTTCTCCTGGCCTAGGCAATGGCTTTGGCCAGCAGGAAGTGTGGGAGAGAGGACTGTGTGAGAGGGCAGTGGGAGGGAGACCCTCCCCTCACGGAAGGCTACACATTGGTAGAGTTTTCCCCACCAGCCTCGCTCCATGCTCCTCCCAGCCAATGATGGACAGAGGAAAGCAACAGGGGATGATGGGATGAGATTAAGCAAATGGTGAGAACTGGGGGTGGGGAGAGTTTTGGGGCAGAGGTTTTCTTTTCCCTATTGAGTCCCAACATATGGTCAATAGAAATTTTAAAGCTGAAAATCTTCTTTTAAAGCTGGAGGTGGTGGAGTCTCCATCTCGGGAGACATTCAAAACCCGTCTGGATGTGTTCCCCTGTGACCTTCTATGGGTCAACCTGCCTTGGCAGAGGAGTTGAACTCAACAATCTCCAGAGATCCCTTCCAACCCCTACCACACTGTGACTCTGTAAATCTGGGATGAGAGCTGGACCGACACACAGCAAATCCAATGCAAAGAGGCAAAACTGAAAATGAAATTGCATTTATCTCCCCCTTTCTAACATTTCTGCATTGTCAAATTCAGCAAACAAGCGTAGGAGGTAACACAGCTGTCAAGAGCATTTCTTTTCCATTCTATGGAAAGCCTAAGCTGGTTTTAGGTCAGGGAATGCATTTTCTTGTTTCTCTTAATGATATTTGCAAGTTGTGCATGGGATCTCCACCACCGAAGAACTGCTCTGTGTTTACACCCTTATGGTGATACCCACTGTGGCCCATAGAAGAGGAGGCAATGCTGGGTTACCTGGAGCACTGTTTCCCTGCCTGTGCCCAGGATACCAAGGCCACCTGGCCACACATCTTCTCTTGTGAGAATGTCTCGGCTCCAGCCTGAATTCATAGAATCATAGAATTGTTTCAGTGGGAAAAGACCTCTAAGTTCATCAAGTCCAAACATCAACCCAAGACCACCATGCCCACTAAACCATGTCCAGAGTGCCAAGTCCACACACTTCTTGAATACTTCTTGGGAGAGGTCCCAAAGAGAGAGACCTGGGGGTGCTGGTTGACAGCTGCCTAAACATGAGCCAGCAGGGTGCCCAGGTGGCCAAGAAGGCTAATGGCATCCTGGCCTGCATTAGCTATAGTGTGGCCAGCAGGAGTAGGGAAGTCATTGTGCCCCTGTACTCTGCATTGGTTAGGCCACACCTTGAGTCCTGTGTCCAGTTCTGAGCCCCTCAGTTTAGGAAGGACATCGAGACACTTGAAGGTGTCCAGAGAAGGGCAACAAGGCTGGAGAGAGGCCTTGAGCACAAGCCCTATGAGGAGAGGCTGAAGAAGCTGGGGTTGTTTAGCCCGGAGAAGAGGGGCCCCATGGGTGACCTCATTGCCCTCTACAACTACCTGAAAGGTGGTTGGAGCCAGGAAGGGGTTGGTCTCTTCTCTCTAGCAACCAACATCAGAACAAGAGGACACAGTCTCAAGCTGCACCAAGGGAAGTTTAGGCTCGAGGTGAGGAGGAAGTTCTTCACAGAGAGAGTCATTCATCAATGGAATGGGCTGCCCAGGGAGGTGGTGGAGTCACCATCCCTGGAGGTGTTCAAGAGGGGATTGGATGTGGCACTTGGTGCCATGGTCTAGTCATGAGGTCTGTGGTGACAGGTTGGACTCGATGATCTTTGAGGCCTCTTCCAACCTTGGTGATACTGTGATACTGTGATACTTCCAAGGATAGTGACTCCATCACTTTCCTGGGCAAGCTGTTCCAATGCCTGACCACTCTTTCAGTAAAGAGATTTTGCCCTAGTATCCAATCCAAACCACTCCTGCCACAACAGAAGCCTGTTTGTATGGAAGAGAGGTAGGAAAACTCACGTCCCACTGCTCATGGAAAGCAAATAACAGTGCAAAGAGGGCTGACTCACCTATTAAAATATGCACCTTTTTCTTTTTTAACAGATGACCTTCTTTCTTTTGGGCAGTATTTTCCCTGCTACAATTATCATCCAAATAACATGAACCCATCTCACTCCTACCAACAGAGAGGCTTTACAGTGCTGTGGAGAACGATTCTGAAGGTACAAATCACTTGACCTAAAGACTCTCCCTGGAGTGCTGGTGCTGTGCTCTACATTTTCACTCTGCCAAGCCCTTTATTCAGCACATGCTAAAGAACATTTAACATTTAAAGATCCCTCCTCTGTACAGCCCCTAAATGTCTCCATCCTTTGCTTTTAGATTAATATGTCTTCTGTGAAAATGAGATAACTGATTACACAGCCATATTATTTACAAATGAAGTGTTGTTCATGTATTGACCTTTCATTTCTGTGGCTCAATACTAGTCCTTGAACAGCATTTTTAATTAATGAAATGGTAACAGAATTAGAAGAAAAGCAGAAAGAACAGAACTTCTTTAAAGGAAACTCTAAGACAACTTGAAACTTTAAAACTGCAAAAAGCAATGTTTGGTCAGATTCTGTATCCCAAGTTCCTGTTTGGAACGAGAAAGAAATCTCCTTCTGCTTCCAAAAGCACTGCAAATGGAAACAGAGGGAGGAGAAGCACATCAATAGACACAAGTGAACACTCATCTTTCACCCTGCTCCAGTAGCTCTTCTCCATCAGGGGATTCCTTTCAGCCCAGCCGCCTTGGAGAGCAACCAGCAAAGTCCACCTTGGCATATCAAGAGAAATGGCGCAGATAAAGTCAGGAGACTTGGACATGTACAGAAAAGCAAAGTTCCAAAGACCAGTGTGTATGGAGCACTCGACACTGTTGTCAAAGATGAGCAGATACACATTCCTAAAGCAAGAAAGGGCTACCGGGCCTGTGGAGCCAGATCGAATTGATTAACAGTGCAGCCCAGAGACTGGATGGGCTGGGCAGTGACTGGTCCAGGAAACCCTTCTGACCCCCATCCCCAGCGTTGCGCTCAACAGCCATGAACTCATGATGACTCAAAACCAGCTGAAAGAGGGATAAAGAGTAAGGAAGCAGGAAGAAAATATGAAATGTGGCATAAACAGAGTCCATGGGAGTTTGAGGTTTAAAAAGAAACATGGTCTGCTTGAGAAAGGGAAGGATACCCTGTGAGAGCCTCTAGCAGACTTGGGAAAGATTTGGAATTCAAGAATAACCAGGACAAACCTCTCCTGATGCAAGTCTGACCTAGTTCTTGTGTAAATGCTTCAGTATGTTTGCATCTGGATTAGTTTGACCTCTTAAATGAGTAAATGTTTCTAGTGAACCCGGGGATTTTGATGGGGAGAAGATGTGCTGGAGGCAGGCAGCTATCTGTGGTGTACAAGCCAAGTCACTCACGATGATTGCTTAAGGTGGCTGTTCAATGGCAGAGATGTCCACAACACAGAGGAAGCATAAACCCTTACAGTGTTTTTGTTTCCACTAACACAAATAACAACAGCAAATCATAAAAATCAATGGGCAGTGTGGATCCAATAAAACTCCAAATGGGCAGAGTAATCCCAGGTTGACTCTTTCCCACCATGAGGATTTTCCACTTGGACTCCAATGGATTCAGACCCAGGAATACAAATATCTGAAAGGTAATTATATCTGAAGTAGAAATAAAAATATTTCATGCCCCTGTACTCAGTACCTGTGAGGCTATACCTCAAATACTTTGTTCAGTTTTGGGACCCTCACTACAAGAAGGATGTTGAGTTGCTGGAGTGTGTCCAGAAAAGGGCAACAAAGCTGGGGAAGGGTCTGAAGAACAGAAGAGCAGCTGAGGGAAGTGGGGTTGTTTAAACTGGAGAAAAGGAGTCTGAGAGGAGACCTTCTTGCTCTCTACAACTCCTGAAAGAAGGTTGTGGTGAGATGGGTGTTGGTCTCTTCTCCCTAGTATCAAGTAACAGGACAAGAGCAAATGGCCTCAAGTTGCACCAGAGGAGATTTAGGTTGGATATTAGAAGAAAATTCTTTAGTGCAAGAAGAGGCTGTGCAGAGAGGTGGTGCAGTCACCATCCCTGGAGGTGTTCAGAAAAACCAGTAGACATGGCTCTTCAGGACATGGTGGTGATGTTGGGTTGATGGCTGGACTTGATGATCTCAGAGGTCTTTCCCAACCAAACCCGGCTTTAAAAACCTCCAGGGATGAGGCTTTCACCACCTCCCTGGGCAACCTGTGCCAGTGTCTCACCACCCTCATGGGGAAGAATTTCTTCCTAACATCCAATCTGAATCTACCCATTTCTACTTCCATTCCCCCTAGTCCTGCCATTACCTGACACCCTAAAAAGTCTCTCCCCAGCTTTCTTCTAGGCCCCCTTCAGATACTGGAGGGCCACAAGAAGGTCTCCTCAGAGCTTTCTCTTCTCCAGACTAAATAGTCCAACTCCCTCAGTCTGTCCTCATAGGAGAGGTGCTCCAGACCTCTGCTCATCCTTGTGGCCCTTCCCTGGACACCTCCCAGCACATCCAGATCCTTCTTGCAATCCATCTTGTCATCAAGGAAGGATGGAGGAAATTAACAGAGGGAAGCCCTTAAGTTCTCAGCATCCTATGTATGCAGGCAAATACTACTCTTCAAAGGTTCTGTTTTGGGGGGGCTTATGTCCCAGTACATATGATCTCATGTGCTACATCCATTGGAAGAAATCCACATCAGTATCCTTCAGAGCTCTTTGGGGAACAAGAATGTGCAGCTTTGCTAGCTAAATTGTTTGCAGCATGTGCTTTGTCCAAGGCATCTCAGCTTGCATTTTCTTGCTTGGGGATTGATCCTGGTTGAGGTGGTGGAGTCACCATCATTGGAGGTGTTCAGGAGGAGACTTGATGGGGTGCTTGGTGCCATGGTTTAGTCATTTGGGTGGGTTGGATTGGTTGATAGGTTGGATGTGATGATCGTGAAGGTCTCTTCCAACCTGGTTTATTCTATTCTATCATCTGCTGTCTCCAGCAGTGATACTTAGTCCTTACTGAACAGTGACTCCTATTCAAGGCCATTACAAAGAACAAAATTAAATGTATATTCAAGGCAGCAGAGACAGTTCTGCTGTTTATGGTCAGGTCTCCCATGCAAGCTAAGCATTTAGGACATAATTCATGGGAGAATTTTGCAGGAGGCAGCAGCAAAGCTCCTGGCATCCCCTGCTTGTGGCTGTCCCCATGTCTGTGCAGAAAAGTCCTTAAATATGGTCTGGCCACTTCAAACGACCAGATTTTATCCCTCACGAGGGATGAAAATAGGAGATGGAGGGAGGGATCTGCTGCCTGAGCACAATATGTCCCATTCATGTGGCTTGCTGGGCTAAGCAGGACACAGGGACCTCTCAGATGCGGAGCCAATAGGGAGCATTCCAGCTACCTGGGATTTTATAAAACTTTCAGCTATCAGTTCTTCAGAGCTCCAAATGCAAAATCCAGCAGGCCAGCATATCATGTGGATTTATGACTTGGGATTTATGAACTAGTCTGGATAAAATAAAAACTGCCTTTTTTTTTTTTTCCTTTTTAAGGTTTAAAAAAAAAAAAACAAACCAACACAAAATGAAGACCTGATCTTTTATTTATCTATTTATTCCCATTTCAAAGGTTGGGGTTTATAGAAATGTAGATGTTTCTTCTATTTTTGATTTTTCTTCTTACCTGTGTGCTTCCTGGGGCTGGAAGCGGAGCAGCACAAGCAGCACTGCTCTCACCATTTCCTGCCTGGCAGGAATCGCTCAAGGAAACGTGAACTCCAGGCATTCCCTAGCCCTGTTCCTGGAGCTGGAAAAGGCACTGGTAATCACTTAGGGAGATTTATGGATGATTCCAAATAGAAGGTAGCTCCCCACAACACCAGTGCCCCAGCACTCACCTGCTTTCACCACTTTTTTCTTTAGATGATTTCGTGGCCCTGGTTATTTTTCATTCAATGCAAGTCACAGAATGACAGAATGACAGAATGCCAGGTTGAAAGGAGCCCCAAGGATCATCTAGTCCAATCTTTCTACCTAACAGCAGTAGCAGTAATTCTTGATCTGGATGCATTTATTTCTTTGGGGTGCTGAGGAGGCTGCTTCTTGGCTAGGAGTGGAATAGGATTGACACTAGGAAGAATGGGTGAAAACAAATTACAGGATCACAGAATGTCAGGTTGGAAGGGACCCCAAGGATCACCTGGTCCAACCTTTCTAGGTAATAGCAGAGTTGAAATGAGCTGGCCCAGCACCCTGTCAAGCTGAGTCTTAAAACTGTCCATTTCAGGGGAATCCACTACTTCCTTTGGGAGATGATTCCAATGTCTAACTGTTCTCATGGGGAAATATTTTTCTTCTGGAGTCCAATGGGAATCTCCCCAGGAGTAACTTGTGCTCATTGTCCCCTGCCTTTTCCATGTAACTGCTTGTAAAAGGAGTCTCCATCCTCTTGGTAGCCAGCTTTCATGTACTGTACATGGTAATAAGGTGTCCCCTAAGCCTTCTCTTCTCAAGGCCGAACAAACCCATCATCCCAAAAGTCATGTTGTAAAAAACAGATAAGATGGGATATACCTTGGTCAGAGAGAAAAGCTGTTGGATGTATTTTTGCCACCTCTTCTGACCAACCCTTTCATACCTCTGCCCTCGTTTTCTGTGTGATTCTCTTCCTTGAATTCTGTTCTTTTTATGCATCAAGGTAACCTTCAGGAAACAACTCAGCCAAATCTTTGACTCCAGCTTTTCAGCCTACCACCTTTCCCAGCCCCTTAGGCATAGACTTGTCCATGTACTAACACTGCCAAAATCTTCAGCCCAAGTTGCTGAAACCTTTGCATGCTTCATCTCCTCCCATCTCAAGCTGGCACCATGTAGATGCTGATAATGCTATGTTTAACCTCCATCACCCACTGGTATCTCCTAAGGCTTTTGCCAACCTCCTAAGAAGTAAAGGGAGAAAAAGCAAGGGAGGACGGTGTGATGAAGGGTGCTTTCCCCCCATCTCCTGGTGGTACTACAACCCCACAGGTGATGCCACACCAGAACTAGGGGAATGAGGACAATGCTCCCAGAGCTTTCAGTTTTGTTCCATGCAGGAAGAACAAGCTTTTACATCACCTCTGGTGCCTGAGGTGGATGTGTTTGTTGCAGCCAAGGGATTAAAACCAAAAATCAACCCACCCCCGCCCCCTCCCCCCAGCTTGATCCTGTGAACTGTGGCCTGGAAACACAGCAGACTAAGACATGTCAGCAGGTTCTTCTTTGTGGGTCTGAATAAAAATGCTTGGCTTTGATTTTAATTACCACATTTTGAGAGAGCTTTACAGCAAAACTTGCATCCTAGGAATAATTTAATTTAGAGATTTTGTTTTAAATAAAATTGTGGAGCCCAAACCATGTCCTACAGCTAGGTAAAGTTGCTACTTAAGAAGGCGAAATCCAGTTTTATTCTGTCTTGATTATTCAGTGTGGATTTTCCAATTGTCACCTCATTTTAAACACGGAAATGATGCAGTGAATCATCAGGCTTGAAGCAAGAAGGCCAGCAGATTACTCCCTGCCTCAGCATCTCCCTAACTTCAGCTCTGTGTAAGAAAGTTTGCTGAGAATTTCATGTGCATTAATGAGATTTAATGAACAACAAAGGAAGTGTTGTCTGAGGATATGTACTTCCAGTGTCCAGCCCACTGAGGATCTGTACCCCTGTGTCTGCATTCAGCCTGTATCTGGGGCTAAACTCTGGGAAAGGAGAGAAGACCCTTGGGTGAAATGAAAATGGATTCAGTGAAACAGCCAAACTGGTACCAGCATCAATGCAAGAGACAGAAAGTTGTACTCACTCCAGTGAAGGTGAAGGGGTCACAGTGCCCAGGAAGGCAGTCCTCAAGAGCAGGAGAAGGAAGAAGAGCAGGGTGAGAAGGGAGTCCAAGTAGGGAACTCAAGCAGAAACTCCTCTCTCTTCAGCAAACTTCACACTGAGTGTGATGCTTATGGTCTGGGATACAGCTGTAGCCAGCTCAGGTCAGCTGTGCTCACTCAGAATTTGATAGCCTCCAGCCTATGGCTAGCCTGGGATTCTGTCCCAGCACCAGCAAAACCAGGACATGCTGGTACCTCAGGTATTCACTCTGAGCAACTTAATCTTGTGTGAGGTGTCCCTGCCCATGGCAGAGGGGATGGAACTAGATGATCCTTGAGATCCCTTCCAACCCTAACAATGCTATGATTCTATGATTCACTGCACTTCCCATTCAAGCACTGGAGACATTTGGGGTGCAGAATGAGGGGAATTTGAAAAAAAAAAAAAGTTTTTCTCCTCTGCAAGCCTTTTTCTGTCCACATTTCACACTGCCAGAAGCTGGAGAAGGTGGCTTTCATGTGACTCCAGGGATGCCAGCACTTGGTTAAGGTCAGGAAGAGCAGTGGGACAGCCACTCTGCTATTGGAACATCACAAACCTTTTATCCCTCTCCCTGCAGCACCCAATTCTTTAACAAACCACAGCAAAGTGGTGTGTAAAAACACCTTTACTCGGCTGCTTGGTGGTGCTGGTACGTGGCTCTTGCTCTTCCTGGTACCATCTCTGGCATGCATGGTCGTGCCATTAAAAATTATCTTTCCATCCCAGGGTGAGGGAAGGGGTCTGGGGGCAGGCTCTGGTGCAAGGCACTAAGTGTCTGGACCCTGCTAAGTTCAAAGGCACCCTCCCTCCCACCCCGAGGAGGGATGTAGCTGGCCAGGGGATAGCTGGAGGCCGCACAGACAGGAAGGTATGTAACAATCCATTTATCACTTTGCAAATATTAGTGCTGCTCGCATTTGCTGCAGCAATATTTCTTCTTGGAAATTGGTGAAGTGAGTAATAACGATGTTATTTATTCTAAGACCTTGGAACTGAGAAGCAATAACTGGGGGGGGGGGGGGGGGGGGGACAGGACGGGACGACGGACTGTTCCCTTGAAAGCTTCGGAGGTGCTGGAAATAAAATGGGGGGGGGGGGAGTCGGAGATGTTGTGGGGGAGGGTAGAAAATAGATCAACAAAGGTCTGGAGGAGAGAAAGCCTTCGAAATCTCTTGTTTAATTTTGTTGCCCCAAAGGTAATAAAATGCATTTTGTAATGATTGATATATAAACAAGAAGCAGTGGGAGAAGGGCGAACATTTCAGATTCATCGCTCTCTGCCATGTCCCGCGAGGTACCCAGGGCTCCCCTCCTGCTGCCCCACAGGGCTTCAACCACAGCGCCTGCTGGCACCTCACATGTTGTCTCCAGCAAAACACCTCCTTCACCACAGGGTCTGCCTGTTCTCTTCTTTGCCCCCTCCACCCCCCCTCTTTCTTTCTTCCTCCCCTCCTTTTTTGCATCCCTTATCTGAATATATAAGGCTGCCCTTTGCTCAGATTTATGGGTCGGGGCAGCGCTGTGTGTATTTACAGTCTCCTGACCTGCAGACCTACAGCTGAACAAGAGCAGGAGGAAACCAGGGCCCGTTCCATAAACAGAGACAGATACGAGGGGGAGGCAGCAGGAACTGCAAGCAGCACTTAACATTTTTAACTATTTGGCCAAGCTGAAGAATTAGTGATTAGATTAGAGGCATAGAAAAATGAGACACAGGGTTAAAGATTTGGAGGAGGGGGAAAGAGGGCGGCAATGGCCAGATGCAACCCTCCCCCCAGGTTTGGCATGGGGAGAAATTAAAAGTTATATGGATTTTATAGGACGTTTTTCTGGGGCAAAAGGGAACAGGGATGAAAGCGAATCTCCAAAGCATTTTAATCAGAGTTGTGCTTTCCTTGGGTAGAGCTGAACAGCGCTTTTCAAGTCTATTTACCTTCTGAGGAGGTAGATTACTTAGTCTGTGTTTATTCAGGTACTAATTGCCTCAGATTAAGTAAAAAAGACAAACCTTCCTCAAGGATAATAAATATTTCTTGTGTCCATATCTATGGGTTGATGTGCTGGCAGAAATTCAGCGTGGACAAGACGTATTTCAAAAGGGGCCAGAGAATGACTTCTTGACTTCTCTGAGGCAAAGGCAGCAAAAGTGGCAACAACCTGAAAAACAAATAAATGAAATGCAACGTATGTAGAGGTCACAACATAGCATAAGTATATCAACATGATGAACAGCTTTGATGAAAATGGTAAACAAAACCACCCTCTCTTCCTGTGGCTTGTTTTACATTGCAATAAACCACTGACTCTATAACCTATCAGAACATGCTGAGATTTTATGCATCATTTCCAACTACTATTTGAACATTTGGTTTAGAGTAGTCATGAACTATAATTAATGGGATTTTTTTTTTTCTGTTTTTTAGGTTTGGGGTTTTTTGGGGTTTTTTTTTTTTTTTAGGTCCTGATAAAAAGCATGCTTTATTGTGTTTTATTACCTGTTGGTCCAAAGCTCCATATAGATGACGTAAATTCATTGTAGGTTTTAGGATGGGGATAAAAGGAGAGAGTTGTGTGTGTTTGTATGACTATGATGAATTAACATTTATCATCTGTAATCAAACCCAGAAGTTTAGCTCTCAGTGCCCCATCCAAATTTTCTTCCCTTCTATGAGCAAGCTGGTAGCACCAGGACACCAAAATTTCGGCCCAGCTCAGCTTGCCAAGAGGAGGAAGGGGGGGAAATGGGGAGGAGGGGGGGGGTGAGAAAAAAAAACAACAACCCAGGCACCACAAAGACCATTGAGATGAATGGCTCTATTTTATGAGCCATAAAAGTTTTATTCATCTTGACACCGAAACAGGTTTAGGCAGCGAGTTGACACGCCTTAAATAAATAAGTGGAATTAATTCCCTGGCTCTTGAAACAATAGCGGCGTGCCCATAAGGCTGAGAGCTGCCCTGTTGTTTCCCCTTGCTGCTCGATATTGATATTATTTGTGGGGTTGGTTTTTGTTTTGGGGGTTTTGGGTTGTTTTTTTCTTTTTTTTTTTTTTTTTCCCCTTTTCCTCCAGGGCCTGGTTGCTCCACTTCAGATTCTTCCCCTGTTTTATTAGAGGTTGAAAAAGGTTCAAGACCTGGTTGTACCGCTGCTCCCACCGACAGCTAAGGAACCAGTTTGGCGTCTGGTTTGTCTGTTGTTTTACTGCTGACCTTCAAATCAACTTTCCCCCTGACCCCAGGAGGCATCTATCATGACAAGAGGCTGTTTAACACAAATGGTGCCCATTTATAGGGGAAGAGAGTCAGAAGATTTCCTTGGTTGTTGGGTGGTTGTGGGTTTTTTTGTTGGGTTTTTTTGTTTTGGTTAGGGGTGGTGGGGGTTTTTTTTAAATGAAGAATTTGGTTTTTTCACCCTTCTTTTCTCAGTCACCACAGGTGAAATCCCTCCTAGCAGCTGGCTTATGAAATAATGCGAGGGGAGGCTGTAATGAGCTGAAAGCACCCTCAGCTGGAGATAAATATATGCAAATGAGATGCACAAACAAAGGAGCCTGGACAGAGAAATATCTGCAATTCCAGCAAAATGCTGCCTGCAGCTAGAAGATGAACAGCTTTGATAAAATGGTAACAAAAAGCACCTTTTTCTCCTCCAGCTTGTTTTACATTGCAATAGCGCATTGTTATTGTAACCCATCGGAGCATGCAGAGGTTTTTTTTTTCTGCTGCCCTGCTTAAAAAAAAAAAGGGAAAAAAAAAGAAAAAAAAAAAAAAAAAAAAAAAAAGAACCCTGTTTAAACATTTGTTTTTAAGACATGGACAATGTGATGACTCGGGTGTTTTGGTGGCTTGCAATGGGTGTTTTGGGTATTTCATGATATTTTCTTAGGCTTTTCAATTTGGCTGGTTGGTTGTTTTTAGCAGTTTGAATATATTTAATTTATTAATTTTTTTTTTTTTTACCTGTTGGTCTCTCTCTGGCTCGGGTGGCTGGTGATTTTTTTTTGTGTCGTGATGATTTGCACCGAAGAAGTGTGTGTGGAAGGAGGGGGATGGTGCTTTTTGGGGTGGGGGTAAAAAAAAATCACAACGGGGGGAAAAAAAGAGAAATCAAAGTGAGAGTGTTGCTTTCAAATTTGGAGGGAAAATCCAAGCTGACAAGTAGCAAGAAGCAGCTCAGGGCAGGAGGTGGCTGGCGGGGTGGGGGAGTAAGGAGTTGGGGGGAAAATACAGATTTGAACATTCACCAAGCAGCACCCAAACAGGCAGCTTTAATGAAAGCAATCAAGCCTCTGAGCTAATTCAAAGACAGACATCTAACATGCTGATTTTAATAAGCTTTTAAAAGGCAATCTCTAACTTTGAAAAGTCACTCTTTTTAATTTAATTGAGGGGTTGGTTTTGGTGGTTGTTTTTTTGTTGTTGTTGTTTGGTTTTCTTTTTTGGTTCATATAATGCCAAAACAAACACAGCCACTATAATATGTTTTCAATATGTATAAGTAGCATATCTAGACAATGGCTTAAATTAGTCCCGTATTTGGAGAGGGATGGGAATCTGGGGAGGAAAGAAAGAGTCTTACTTTGTATGAGTCGAAGACATTTTCCAAGCAGGGCTTGTCACATCCAAATAACACCTTTCTGTTCTCCTCCTTGCCTTTATGAATCCTCCAGTGTTAATGTCTGGAGATAATTCTTTACCTACAGGCTCCTTCGGAAAACAACCTCGATCCTCTCTCAGGTTGCTATCGAAGAGGCAGAGAAAGAGGAGAAAAAGGCAGAGAAAATAGATTGCTGCTTAACTTTTAACCTTATGGATATCGTTAAATAGATCGTTATAGATTTACAAACGGAGGATAAACACTATAAAGTTTAGAGGGGCTTTTACTCAAGGCACTAACTGCAGTTTTTATGCCTGGCAAGAAGAAGAACAAGAAAAATGGACTTACCTTTTTCATAAAAAACCTAAAAATATAATAAAAACTCCCCTTCTCACTAGGTTATATACAGCTTTGGCACTTGGAGATGTTAGAGCAGACAAGTGTCGCTTTTCCCGGTGTCAAGCAGATCTCCTAATTTTTCATCGCCCCTTCTCCTGTTGCATTTTTTGGCCCCGGTGTGGGAGTCATCAATTTAATTTGTTGGGGCTAAGCGTGCTGGCAATCGGGACTGCCGTGTACGTGGTGCTTTAACAAACCTTAAAACCTGACCGGCAGCTCTCTGCCTGCTGTTGCTCCCAAGCTCAGGATTTCAAGAGTTAATAAAAACTTGGTTAGGTTATAGGAAGGCTTCCTTTTTTTTTTTTTTTTTTTTTTTTTGCAGCCCAGGTTTGTAGCGGCATAATTATGTTCAACTGCTGTTATTTGAAAAGGGCAAACAGCATCTTAGGCACAGAACAATGAAATTACAGCTGAGATTTAGGTTAGCAAAAGCCGTCTTCTGCAGGCTTTTATGATTCATTATTTCCCATTAAATACAGTATTAGAAGTGTACACCAGATAGCTCATGGTTGCTGCGCTCAGAGCACATTATCTATATTACACAGGTCTGGGGAGCAGAATTAGAAAACTTTGGGGGAATGAGCAATATGTGTTTGCTGATAGAAGTACCATATGGCTCATCTTCCTCAATTGCTTTCATTGCGACTCTGATGCTGGAGAAATTAAAGTTTTATTTGATGTGGCACAGCTTAATGAACTGTCTTCTGTTAGGAAAATTGAATATGTTTCCTGTTATTTGAGCACAGAGCCCTCATGGTTTTGGCTGATGAGGGATGCATTATGTATTGTTTATTTAGCATTTTGAAAACAAAAGCAGATATTGGAGGTAAAATTGATTACTGCAGGATGCCTTATATAATCCCACTTTTCTTGCTTTAAATTACAACCCTGACTATTATTTTTATGACAGCATTTTTCTGCACCACCCCCACCTCCATTTAAAAAAAAAAAAAAAAAAAAAAAATTTTTACAACAGGGTGTGTTGAGGCAAAGTATATGATCTCTGCTTTGTTTAAAAGAAGCATTATAATTTTTAAAGGTTAGGGAAGGGCATGAAATCAAAAAGTGCACTTACAGATGTATTAACCTGCAGGCTCAGTGGCTGCCATGCCATCAGTCTGGGGATGCTCGAGGAGCGCGCATGCACCGGGATGTGTCCTCAGAG